>JAKCPI010011365.1:0-108701 GCA_023213315.1 Euborellia annulipes
GGTGTGGGCGTGTATTTCTCTGGGTGTCCCTAAAGGTTCACTATGCAGACCTGTTGCGGCGTGTGGATCCCTCAATCGTTTTTAATAATTTTTACTCCGGAAATTACTAAATTTAGTCACACTAATGTTTTTGTTTATGTAATTTGCTTCTTACACAAAAATTGTAAAATCACCAAAAATTTTTTTCCAGTTCCACTTATGAATTTTCAAATTGTCCACACTATAATAATGCTAAAATAATTAGCCATTTTCGTGCGTTGGTTATATCCAGAGTAGGGATGTCCATTCATCAAATAGACCATCAAAATCGTTACCTAGGGAGGAGAGACGATGTCACTAAAATAATTGATAGTGCCATTTAGCCGTGCCACTGCCACTGACCGAGATATGGTTCCGAATGTGAGGTTTATCACGCAATTAAAGATACAAATTGTCTATGTTAAACCAATGTCCAGACCATATAAAAGCTCAAGTTTGTGATTATTATTGTTGTTGTTCTTGTTATAGATGAACTACGTATTGTTAAGGATGGCAACTATGGCGCAGAAAACCCGGATGTCAAAGGCGGCTGGGATGGAATGGTTGGAGAACTCATACGAAAGGTCTGTGAATCTTGAATGTTTTTTTTTTTTAATCTTTATACTATCTGTATCAGCCAAAATAAACGCTTTAGCTATTTTTTCTATCCATTTTGAAACATATCATTAACTAGGTACAGCTTTGTTTGAAAAAGATGGAATTTTTTAAATCAACGCTCAAATAGACTATTCAATAAATAGCCAGTGAATCAGTGGCGTATATAGAAATTTTTTTCGGGGGGGTGGGGGGCGAACTTAAAAATTTTTCTGCGGAAAATTTTTTTTAAGAAACTAAATTTTTTTTACACGAAACTTTTTGCGGAACATTTTTTTTCTTTTGCGGAACCAAAGTTTTCCATCCTGTGGAAAAATTTGTTGCGCTGATGTCTGTATATCCCTATATATGTATATGTGTTTGGGAAATTTCGGGGGGCGGGCCCCTCGCCCCCTATATACGCCCCTGCAGTGAATAGGCCTATATCGTTTAAGATTACAAATTTGAGAGATGAGTTTGTGTTTGACTGGGCAAAATTGCGGCACCTGGAGTCGAACCAGGGCCTCTACGTTTTCATGACGGGCAGTCTTCCTTTATTCTAGATCACCGGCCCAATAAACACATCTCGCATCTGCTTATTATATTAATGAAAAATAAATTTAAAAAAATTAATTAATTAACTAAACTAAATAAATAAATTAACAAAAATAAATAAATTAACTAAATAACAAAAATAAATAAAAAAATTAACAAAATAACAAAAATAACAAATTAACAAATAATAAAAAAATAAATTAACAAAATAACAAAAATAAATAATAAATTAACAAAATAATAAAAATAAATAAATTACCATCACTAGCAAGGGCTGTGCCAGAACTCTAGCAAACCTATACATTTGGCTAATATACAATAGATATAGACTAAGGACCGGAAGCAAATTTAACCAAGAATTATCTAACAACGGAATATAAACAAGAAGTTTCTTAAGTTAAATTTAAAAGTCAAAGTTAAGCCACTCCACCCTAGGGGAGTTACTTCGCCATAAATGAAGGAAATGAAATAAAAATTGAAGTGCGGGTTTATATTTTTTTTTTTTTTTTTTTTTGATCATTGATAGGTTAATTTTATTTTTTTTAACTTAATTAAAGGTTTTAACGCCATCTCACATCACTACAAAGAAAAAATACAAAATATTTTCTTCAATAATTTATAGAACAAATATTTTACCTTGGTATACTATATATATATTTATAGGAAAATGCAAGAAAAAAGCGAGAAAGAGGTTCATGATATCCTCAAGTGGGAGATAAATCTTATTTTGCATGCAGGTATTTACGAAAAAGCCTTTAAACGATTTATATGTAACGAATGTCATTCTGACAAAGTAAAGGGTATTTTTCTTTTTGCAAGTTTCTTTCATTAAATTAAAAATCTATTTTAAAAAGACTTTTGTTCTAAAATAAAAAGGAAATGGGTGGAGGAGGTATAAATAAAATAATTTAATATAGCTCTTTAACTTGCCAGTTTTTACTTTCTCTTGCGTCTATATATATGCTAATATATAGAGAGAAAGTAGTGGATTCATGTCAAAAATTCGATGTCGAGATTTTTATGGATATACACGTTTTGAGGTCCCCTGAATCCAAAAAAGTGGTTTTCGCGACATGGTCTGTCTGTGTGTCTGTGAATAAAATATCTCAAGAATGAAAAGAGCTAGGGGGTTGAAATTTTATACTAAAGTTAGGCACCCCCATGGAACGTGACACGAAGCTTTTGGACAAAATCGGCCAAAGAGTACTAGTACTTTACTGATGCACTTTTTCAGTTTTTTTTTCGATTTTCTCTAAATTCGCTCTAACTATTTTTTTTTAATTCAAAAATCAATTATTTCTTAGATTCTCTTTAAAATGTATATTCTCATTTTGTCATTGAAATTTTCCGAAGACCACTTTACTTTTGTACTCCATAAAAAAAGATAGTAGATATCGTTGCCATGGTAACAAAATATAAATATTTTCCCATACTTATAAATTTTACATCCTGAAATTCGAATGTACAGTACTGTCGGAAACTAAATATAATATGTCGACACAAAAAATCTGGTGTGACAAGCACAGAACACAACTTTCCTATATATATATTTCCCCATGGGAAGAAGGTTTGGGGGAGGGGGAGACTCGCACTCAAAACCCCTATGAAACCAATACTAGAAAAACTAAAAAAGTAGTTAAAAAAATTATCTCTTTCTTATCATTCTTTATCCTTGATTACTTTTTTTAATATTCTATAAAAAATAAATATAAATGGTTGTTTTAAGTCATAAACCATCAAGAAATAAAATCTCTTCTTTGGCATGATTCTAATAAAAAGTTTTTTGACAGAAAAATATAAATACTAGTTTATTTCCCTCCTGGGAACGAGCTGACTTTTAGAAAATTAAACATTTATATCTCTTTCACTCACGCTAAATATATGTATAATACAATATTATATTTATTTTATTATTTATCATTTATTTTAAACTTTTAAATTTTTTTTTTGTTTCCTCTTTTAATAAAACGAAAAAATAAATCAGCAGTGGCGTCATTGGGGCGTGGAGGGGGGGGAGCATTTGTCCTCCCTTATTCTTTAGAATTTATATTATTCTTAAATAAAATATTTCAAAATATATCTACGGGTATATAAACTAGAAAAAATTAAATTATATATCTTTTGGACAAATTAAAAATACCTATCTGGGGGTAAATTTTAACAAAAATTTTTCCCCCTTCCCCAAGAAAAAAATTGAAATGACTACACTGAGCATTATTTATTATTTTCGAAAGTAAAAATGAATGTGATGTACTATCACACAAGATTTTTTTTGTCTCTAGAAATATTTAATTTCTGTTAGTACTTATCCCCCTCTAGACCAGTGGTTTCCAAACTTTATGTTACCACGCCTCCCTTAACAATATTTAATCGTATGACGCCTCCTCCCCCCCCCCCCCCCATTTTATAAAATTATACAAAAATAAAAGTGTTTAATGCTAAAAAATATAAATTTAGTACAGAATGGGCCTTTAAATTACCGAAATTAAGAAAAAATTGTGTGCTGTACCAGTCACACCAGATTAACCCCCTCCCCCCGAAAAACGCCTCTGGATCCACCCTTTGCTACATTTCATTTGAATTTTTTCTTCAATAAGAGATTCTATAAATAAATATTTAAAAAAAAAATCTGGAGTGACTTAACGCAGAGCAGATTTTTTTGTGTCAAGATATATTTAGTTTCTAATTCCAAAAGTAAAAATCAATTGATTCAAAATTTCCATAGGCTCTGTGTATTTCAATTGTAATTTAAATGTTGACTGCTTGAAATAAAAATAAACTATGATTATTTTCAAAATTTTTTTTTCATATTTAGTTATTTTATACAAAATAGATAGTTGATTTATGAATTTTAATCAAAATCGTTAGAGCCAATTTTGAGAAAATAAGAAAAAACTGAAAAATTACATCAGTAAAGTACTAGCACTTTTTTGCTGATTTTGTTTAAAAGCTTCGTGGGTCGTGCCAGGGGGGCGCCTAACTTAAATATAAAATTTCAACCTCCTAGCTCTTTTCATTTTTCGAATATTTTGTTCACATACTATGTTGCAAAAACCACTTTTTTGGACTCAGTGGATCTCAAAACGTGTATATCCATCAAAATCTCGACATTGAATCTTTGACATGATCTCAATACTTTCTCACTATATATTATATATATAGATAAGAGAAAGTAAAAATGAGATTTTTTAAATTTGATTTATTTTTTAACATTGCCCATTAACCGAAGGTTATACTTCTATTGATAATATTGTATTATAAAAATAAAAATTTTAATTCTTTTTTGTGCAAATATCAAAACGAGTTGTAGAAAATTATCAAAAACTTGCAAACGAAGATATCAAAACATAATTCTCACTTTCTATTAAATTTATATAGGCTATATACACTGTATAAAAGAAAACTTGCTATCTTGCTAATGAACATAAACAAATTATCTGCCTAAAGAGAGAGAGAGAGAGAGAGAGAGAGAGAGATGTATTATATCATGTGATGCTGATATTCATTTATCTCACCTGACAGTCGAGTCGATGATTCCAGCCTCTCTCTCTCTCTCTGTTAATTAATTAAAGCCCTCCGAGCTTCATATTTACTTTTATTAACGACCTACATTAATTGAGCCGACATATAACAATAATAATTAACATTAAAATAACAAAATTATATTGATTTTCGATCTTCACCTACATGAATATACGCATAGATCTGAATATCAACATTCTTTGACATTATTCGATATCTTAATATTTATTCAAATAAACGAATAACGGCAAGCTAGAGCACTAATTGCCTCTTGGGGGGGGGGGGGGTTATGATTTGTTTTTTTTTTTAATGAACTCTTGAGGTTTAATCGTTAATAGTACTATTCAAAACAAGTGCATTTTGCTTTTTTTTCATATTTTAAAAACTATTTTTGAGGTAAATATGGAATAAAAATTAAAAAAAAAAACTATTTTAAGATAAAAATTTAAAAAATAAAAGCCGAGTGCACAACTTTGCCTTCCCACTATTCAAAGAAATAACGCAACACGTTTATTTATTTGTTTTGATTTTGCTCTGTTTCTACGCTAAATTTTCGAATTTAAATAATTTTTTAACAAATTTTATAACAAATTAGGGTACTAATATTATATATCATTGTGCAAAATTTAATAAATAGTTTTTGAGTTTTCGTTGACGAAAAAAATTACCACAGACATACACACAGACACACACACACAGACATCATTCCAAAAACTACTTAAATGTATTCAGAGGACCTCAAAACGTATTTTGGCAGCTTCAGTTCAATTTTGATTTTTTTTTTTTGATTAGGCCTACATTAACTTTACTTGCCCAACATTCGGTTGATGGGAAAAGTTAATAAAATAAAAAATCTGGTGTGACAAGCACAGAACACAACTTTCGATTTTTTTGTCGACATATATTTAGTTCCCGACAGTAAGGAACATATGAATTCAGATGTAAAATTTATAAGTATGGGAAAATATTTATATTTTGTTACCATGGCAACCATTTCTCCTATCTTTTCTATGGAGTACAAGAGTAAAGTGGTCTTCAGAAGATTTCAATCGGAAAATGAGAATATACATTTTAAAGAGCATCTAAAAAATAATTGATTTTTGAATTTAAAAAAAAATCGTTGAAGCAAATTTTGAGAAAATCGAAAAACTGAAAAAGTACATCAGTAAAGTACTAGTACTCTTTGGCCGATTTTGATTAAAAGCTTATTTTTTCCGGTCCCGGGGGGTGTTTAACTTAAATATAAAATTTCAACCTCCTAGCTCAATTCCTTCATGCTTAAAATTGAACACACACACACACACACCACCCCACAGACAGACCATGTCGCGAAAACCACTTTTTACTTTCTCTTACCTATGTATATATGTAATATATATATAGAGAGAAAGTATTGGAGTATTCATGTCAAAAATTCGATGTCGAGATTTTGATGGATCTTCACGTTTTGAGGTCCCCTGAATCCAAAAAAGTGGTTTTCGCGACATGGTCTGTCTGTGGGTGGGTGTGTGGGTGGGTGTGTGTGTGTGTGTTCACTTTTAAGCATGAAGGAATTGAGCTACGAGGTTGAAATTTTATATTTAACTTAAACACCCCCCGGGACCGGAAAAATAAGCTTTTAATCAAAATCAGCCAAAGAGTACTAGTACTTTACTGATGTACTTTTTCAGTTTTTTTCGATTTTCTCAAAATTTGCTCCAACTATTTTTTTTAATCTTCAAAAATCAATTATTTTTTAGATGCTCTTTAAAATGTATATTCTCATTTTGCAATTGAAATCTTCTGAAGACCACTTTACTCTTGTATTTCATAGGGAAGATAGGAGAAATGGTTGCCATGGTAACAAAATATAAATATTTTCCCATACTTATAAATTTTACATCTGAATTCATATGTTCCTTACTGTCGGGAACTAAATATATGTCGACACAAAAAATCTGAGTGTGACAAGCACAGAACACAACTTTCGATTACCGAAGGTAAGAGAAAGTTGTGTGCTGTGCGCCAGTCACACCAGATTTTTTGGATTCAGGGGACCTCAAAACGTGAAGATCCATCAAAATCTCGACATCGAATTTTTGACATGAATCCAATACTTTCTCTCTATATATATATTACATATATACATAAGTAAGAGAAAGTAAAAATGATCGTAAATCGAACCAAAAGTTAACAATTTCGGAAACTACGTTCCCATCATCTATGAAAAAGGGATTTTTGAAGTGAAACATCTATATATAGTTACAATAGTGCAGGTTTGATTCATGTTACTAAAAATCTGGTGCCTTCGGTAATCAAAAGTTGTGTTCTGTGCTTGTAACACCAGATTTTTTGTCTCAAGATATATTTAACAGGTTGATACGTATATTAAAATTTATATACATGGGGCTGGACCCACTCTCCTGTACTCCCCTAGCTAGTTACGCCCATGTTTACGGATCTGAAGTTTGAAAACAACTCGGGAGGTCAGCTTGCCGCAAATAATTCAATATTGCCAAGGCAGTGAAGTAAAGTGCGAGAAAATTTCACCCCACAGACACAAAGGGCGCAATTTGAGGTGACCTAAGAGGCATAAAAATGGGGATGAAACAGACTTGGTTAACCCCGAGAGGTGTGGAACTGAAGTTTGAAAACGGTAACGACCACTACCCTATGAAATCCATACAAAAAAAAAATAAAGTTTTTTATTTTCATCTCCTAAGAACGAACGATGTTGCATTTAACATATGGAGATTAATAAGTCCTGGATTCCTTTTTTTTTTTTTTTTATTTATTTTTTTGAAATTTCCTAAAGCGAATAAATTTATTTTATATACATCCCGCTGCATAGTCTGCATGTACGCAGTATACGTATTGGACCAATTAATATCCCACCCCTTGGGTGAGTTATTTTTTTGTGATTTCCCCGAACGCGGTCAACTGAAATAATTATTATACAATTTGCAATATTTATTATTAAAATTTTCCATTTAATTAAAAAAAAAAATTATATATTTAAAAAAAAGGGGTAATAGACTCCTTTTTTACTAGAATGGGGGAAAAACGTAAATTAGCATTTTATTTGAATGAATCATTGTTTTGCTCTTTTTTTATTATTCACAAACGCGAGTTTATTTACCTTGACAAATTGTTTTTTTTTTTAGTCATTCATAAATTTTTTTAATATGTTCAATTATTAAAGAATTTAACGTCAATTGTCAGCAATACACTGCTGGTTAAATATTTAAAAAACACGTATATTTGATTATGGAAAATACTATTAACTGGGATAGAATAAATATCTAGTACTCCAATGATATCTTTTGTGAATCCTTCGCCAAAGACCAAAAGCACATTTTTTCTTACCTTTGGTAAAAGAAAGTTTTATACTGTGCTTGTCACACCAGATTTTTGTGTTGACATATGTTTAGTTTCCGCCGATATATTAGAATTTAAGATAAAAAATCTGGAGTGACTGGCGCACAGAACACAACTTTCTCTTAGCTTCGGTAATGGAAAGTTGTGTTCTGTACTTGTCACGCCAGATTTTTCGTGTCGGTATATATTTAGTTTCCGCCGATATATTTAAAAAAAAAAAAAAAACATTCACACTTTTTTCTCATTCACACTCACACTCACACACACATTCACACAGTCTTTTCGGCAACTCAGGCCATTTAAGACTTTAGACGATAACCGTTGTAAGTAAATATATATATTGGGGGTTCAGGCATTTCTATTTAAGCCACGCCGATATATTAATATTAAAGATGTAAAATTTATAAGCCCACGGGGCGTGGTGTAGAGGTTAGCGTGCTAACCTCATATACCAAACGTCGCGGGTTCGGACCCCAGGCAGTCCGATGATTTTATTTAAGCCATCTGGATACCAGATGGCTTAAATAAAAAAATGCCTGACCCTAATATATATAAATTCATAAATAACGGTTATCGTAAATGTCTTAGGCCTGAGCTGCCGAAAAGACAGTGTGAATGTGTGTGTGAGTGTGAGTGTGAATGAGAAAAAAGTGTGAATGTTTAAAAAAAAAAAAAAAAAAATTTATAAACATGGGAAAATATTTATATTTTGTTACCATGGCAACCATTTCTCCAATCTTCTCTATGAAGTAAGAACAGAGTAAAGTGGCCCCCGGGTCTGGCGTAGTGAGTAGCGTGCCTACCTCCTATACCAAACGTCGCGGGTTCGGACCCAGGCAGTCCGATGATTTTATTTAAGCCATTTGGATACCAGATGGCTTAAATAGAAATGCCTGAACACCAAATTGATTTATTAATTACAACGGTTATCGTCAAAGTCTTATATGGCCTAAGTTGCCGAAAAGACTGTGTGAATGTGTGTGTGAGTGTGAGTGTGAAAAAAAAACAGAGTAAAGTGTGCTTCAAACAATTTTGAGAGCAAAATGAGAATATATATTTAAAAGAGCATTTAAAAAATAATTGATTTTTGAATTTTAATCAAAATCGTTAGAGGAAATTTTGAGAAAATCGGGATAAAAAACGAAAAAGTACATCAGTAAAGTACTTATTAAATATAATATTTCTCGTATTAGCTCAATTCCTTCATGCTAAAAATTGAACACAGACAGACATACCATTATTTATTCTGAATTATTTTTTAAACATTCAAATTTGCCCTCGGGCTTGGTGTAGTTGGTAGCGTGCCTGCCAAGGGTCGTGAGTTTGGATTCCAGGCAGTCCGATGATTTTATTTGGATACTAAATGGCTTTTAAATAAGAATGCCTGGACCACAAATAATATATATTCATAACGGTTATCGTCAAAGTCTTATATGGCCTGAGTTGCCGAAAAGACTGTGTGGATGTGTGTGTGAGTGGGAGTGTAAATGGAAAAATCTGGTGTGACTGGCGCACAGCACACAACTTTCTCTTATCCTTCGGTAAGAGAAAGTTGTGCACTGTGCTGGTCACACCAGATTTTTTGTGTCGAGATATATTTAGTTTCCCATAGCACCTTAGTTTCAAACTTGCATTTTAAATGTTGATTGCTTGAAATAAACTATGGTTATTTTTCAAAATTTTAATCTCATATTTGGACATTTTATACACAATATAGATTCGTAAATAAATACAAAATTTCATAAGAATTGGAAAAAAAATTTTAAATGCCTAAAAAGTTCCAAAGGGGACCCCCTTTTGAATCGAAATTAACATACAAATCCCTATAGGAAATTAACATTGGCCAAATGCGAAGATAAGGTAGAAAAATTTAAAACGCGAAGAAAGAGAGAAGATAGTTTTGTGAGAGAGAGAGATGATGTTTCTCCGAAAAAAAAATCTGGTGTGACTGGCGCACAGCACACAACTTTCTCTTACCTTCGGTAATCGAAAGTTGTGTACTGTGCTTGTCACACCAGATTTTTTGTGTCGACATGTATTTAGTTCCCGGCAGTAGGGAATATTTGAATTCAGATTTAAAATTTATAAGTATGGGAAAATATTTATATTTTGTAACCATGGCAACCATTTCTCCTACGTATCTTTCCTATGAAGAACAAAAGTAAAGTGGTCTTCAAACAATTTTGAGGGCAAAACTAGAATATACAATTGAAAGAGCATCTAAAAAATAATTGATTTTTGAATTTTAATCAAAATCGTTAGAGCGAATTTTGAGAAAATCGAAAAAAACTGAAAAAGTACATCAGTAAAGTACTAGTACTCTTTGGCCGATTTTGATTAAAAGCTTATTTTGCCGGTCCCGGGGGTGTTAACTTAAATATAAAATTTCAGCCTCATAGCTCAATTCCTTCATGGTTAAAATTGAACACACACACACACACACACACACACACACACACAGACAGACAGACAGACAGACCATGTCGCGAAAACCACTTTTTGGATTCAGGGGACCTCAAAACGTGAAGATCCATCAAAATCTCGACATCGAATTTTTGACATGAATCCAATACTTTCTCTCTATATATATATTACATATATACATAGGTAAGAGAAAGTAAAAATGGGCGTTTAAATAACAATTGATTTTTAATCTAATAAAAAGAGAAAGATTTAAATTCGGTTACCATGGCAACCATTTATTTCTCCTATCTTTCCTATGAAGCACAAGAGTAAAGTGTGCTTCAAACAATTTTGAGGGCAAAACGAGAATATACATTTGAAAGAGCATCTAATAAATAATTGATTTTTGAATTTTAATCAAAATCGTTAGAGCGAATTCCCCCCTTGCAGAAAAATCGGAAAAAAACTGAAAAAGTACATCAGTAAAGTACTAGTACTCTTTGGCCGATTTTGATTAAAAGCTTATTTTGCCGGTCCCGGGGGTGTTTAACTTAAATATAAAATTTCAGCCTCATAGCTCAATTCCTTCATGCTTAAAATTGAACACACACACACACACACACACACACACACACATACAGACAGACAGACAGACAGACCATGTCGCGAAAACCACTTTTTTGGATTCAGGGGACCTCAAAACGTGAAGATCCATCAAAAGTCTCGACATCGAATTTTTGACATGAAACCAATACTTTCTCTCTAATATATATTACATATATACATAGGTAAGAGAAAGTAAAAAAGCGTGAGTGTTCTTTTTCAAAAAAAAAAAAAAATTCAAATTTCCAGCCCTCCCTCCCCCCCCCCAAAAAAAAAAAAACAAATTTCCAGGACCGCTATTAACCAAATATTTAATTTTGTAAGAGTATTTTTTCTGAAAAAAGTAGTTTTTCTCAAAGCTTCTTTAACTGTAATTCAGAGAGAGACTCTGAGTATGTGTGTGTGTTTGTGTAGCCTTTATTACCAAAACGATTTAATCAATTGGTAGTAAATTAAACTTAAGCTTCCCAGACCAATTGCTAAGAGAACACTCCATTTTAGATTCAGCCCAATTTGACGGCTTTTGCTTCTGTCTCATTAAAAACAAACACTAAAATGGAATAGAAAAAAATTTAAATTACTCTAATTTTATTGAAACCAACGATGAAACATTTAAAAATTTTGATAGTAATTTCTCTAAAAAGATAAATATGAAGAAAAAAATGGTGCCTCGTCTAATTTTACTCGTTTGTTAATAAAACAAAAAAAAAAAAAAAAAAAATTAAAATAATTCTTTTATCCGATTATTATTCAACACAAGTCCAGAAGATTATATTTAACGTTCATATTCAATTAATGAAATTTCTAGTTAAGGAGATAAAAAATTAATAGTCTCTCTCTCTCTCTCTGCCCATTAAAAAAGAAATTACTTTATTTATTAAATATAAAATACGATTAATGGGGGTGGCACTTTAAAAGTCAATAAAAATAATTTAATTTCTTTTAAACATACATAGAAAATGGGAAAAATTTTTTATTTGATTTAAAAAAAATTTGATTCACATTCTTTTTTGTCTTTCGTATGGAAAAAGTAGGACACTGATGCCCCGGAAAAGCTAGAAATCCCGGGTTCAATCCCCGGGCGCCATGGGGAATTCGGCCTACCAACAAATATTGTTTTAAATTTATAACACAATGTAATGAAGGGGTAAGTCTGTGCAATTGTTTTTTTTTAAAGATATTCCTGGCTTTGTGTGCAGGAATTTTTGCCCCCCCCCCCCCCCAATGATGGATCATCTAGAAATTATATAAATAAAATTAAGAACTGGTGGCTGTGATGATAACGCTGAGACGAAGGGCAGAGACACTCAAAAAATTATTCTGAATGCTATAACAATTTTCCGGTGACTTTTATTAGTGCTCCATCATCAGTCCTTTAATTGAGATTTTATGCTCAGTGTTAGTCTGTCTATAGATGCTTAGTATATACTGTATATGTTTTAAATTGCTGACAATTAAACAGGTATATGCCCGAGGGCTTGGTATAAGGGTGAGCGTGCTGGGCTTGTATTCCAAGGGTCGCGGGTTCGGATCCCAGGCAGTCCGATGATTTTTTTAAGGCTATTTTGGATACTAAATGGCTTAAATAAGAATCCCTGGACCCCAAATATATATATTACACTAGTCGACAAGGTTTTTTTCACAAGATATCTGATTAGGGAACCTAGTGCATTTTTTCATTCTGAATTCAGATATGTAGTTAGAATTTTTCCATCAGGCACTGTTTTAGAGATATAGAGCAAAATAGATTTTAGTAGAAAATGTGCTCTAAAACGGCTTTTATTTAGAATCAAATTATTTTTAACGCCGCAACCTGTAAAAATATTCAGGTATTTAGAATACATATAAATTTCAAGTTTCATCCCAATCGGAGGTCATTTAGACGTGCCTCAAACGGCTTAAAGTTTAGAAAAATCGAAATTTTCAAGATTTTTTTTGCTTTGTTCACCCCTAATACAATTTTAGAGATCCCTGAATGAAAAAAACATATATTTACGATATTCTATAGTTCTTTGACTTTCTAAAAATCATTCATTCGTAAAAATTTGTTAATTATTAACGAAATTATGAACAAAAACGTCAGCAAAGAAAAAACACAAGAACACTCACTGGACGAAAAAAATAGACTTCAATTGAATTAAAAAACGAACTCTATCCACGAAAAGCTAATGTATCCTCTCTGAACATAGGTTCCCGGGCACTAACTTTATTAAATATTATTTTTTAAAAAATATTTCTAGAATCTCATATCTTTCTTTATACTTGTAAAAGAAAAAGAAGTCTATTTTTTCGTCCAGTGAGTGTTCTTGTGTTTTTTCTTTGCTGACGTTTTTGTTCATAATTTCGTTAAAAATTCGCAGATTTTTATGAATGAATGATTTTTAGAAAGCCAAACAACTATAGAATATCGTAAATATATGTTTTTTTGCATTCAGGGATATCTGAAATTATATTAGGGGTGACCAAAGCAAAAAAAATCTTGACAATTTCGATTTTTCTAAACTTTAAGCCGTTTGCGGCACGTCTAAATGGCCTCCGATTGGGATGAAACTTAAAATTTATATGTATTCTAAATACCTGAATATTTTTACGGGGTGCGGCGTTAAAAATAATTTGAACATTCTAAATAAAAGCCGTTTTAGAGCCCATTTTCTATCAAAATCTATTTTGCTCTATATCTCTAAAACTGTGCCTGATGGAAAAATTCTAACTACATATCTGAATTCAGAATGAAAAAATGCACTAGGTCCACTAATCAGATATCTTGTGAAAAAACCTTGTCGACTAGTGTAATTTTTGAGACCTATTCATTTGGATCAGATATTAAACAGAGGCACCAAATCTCATTTAATGTTATTTAAAGATAAACTGTTAAGCATGTAACCTGAAGGTGGCAAAGAAATTTATAATGATCTATGTTCTGAAGATGGGTGATGTCTATTTCCCGAAACGTCACTGATATTTAATTCCAACTTTTTCCTTTTGATAAATTTATTTATTTAAGGAATTTTGAAAATTAAACATTAAATCTCGTGTTAAATAGTTGATAATTGAACATATATGTAATATTCTAACATAATTCAAATTATTAATTAAAATTTAATCCGAAAAAAATTTTGTGTAATTTTTCTTTTAAATCTATTTTGCTGTGTATGTGTGTGAGAATGTGAGTGTGAATGAGAAAAAAAGTGTGAGTAAAAAAAAAAAAAGCTTCATTATTGTCTAGAGTAGCGTTTTCCAAACTGTGACCAATTTTCCAAATGATTGCTAGTTTAAAAAAAAAAAAAATAATAATAATAATAAATAAGTATAAATATTAAAAAAAAAAAAAATTATATAGGCCTACTTGTTTGCCAAAATATAAATACAAATCAAATTTTTAAGTATTAATTTTTAAAATTTTACATCCGCCCTTGAATGTAGCTGACTTTACTCAACAAGCCTCGTCAACGTTGTACAAGATTAAAGAGTATAACTTAGGGGTAGAGATCTCGTCTTGTCTCAGAAGTCACCCAACTTAGAAATTTTTCTAAATAATATAAAACCTAAAGAAGGGGAACATTGTAAATAATTTTAGTTAAGAAAGGGATATTACTGTTCAGAGGATGGTGAAGTATAATTATATGTTTATAATTTGAGCTCTATCAGTTAGCCCGAGTTCACTCTTTAAATGAAAGTCATTAAACAAAATTGTTTTATTTGTTTTTAAGGGGATCAATTTTTGCTTGAGACGAGATGCGAACCCTCAAGCTTTGGCACCAGAAGCTAATTCTGAATCTCTGACCCATAGGTCAAGGGCGGGGGGGGGGGGGGGGGGGGGGGGGGGGGGGGGGGGGGGGGGGGGGGGGGGGGGGGGGGGGGGGGGGGGGGGGGGGGGGGATTTAACAAAAATATAATATTACCCCCCCCTAGATTTTTCAAAATTTTTTAGTCCCTTTCCTGAAAAAATTCCTTTCTAAGGGCCTGAATGCCTCAAGTCTAAAAAATAAAATAAAGAGAAGTTCCCGAGTCGAAATTCGAAATTCAAGTCCGACAATGAGCCTCCATTTTACGGTCTTGGGGGTTCAAAGTAGATTTATTCCACGTTAAATTAGGTCCGCCTTTGAACCCCAAAAAGGTACAAATTTCCTTTTTTACCATTTCAGGGAGTAAAGTCGGACCTAATGGGAATAAAAGTTAGGGCCTATTAGGCGCTAGGTCGGCCAAGAGGGATAAAAGTAAGAGCTAAATTTCGACTCAGGCTTGTAAATATTTTCTATATTTTTACTTTCTCTTACCTATATATGAAATATATAGAGAGAAAGTATTGTTTTTATTTTTTTTTATTTTTATTCTAATTGGGTCAAAGTGAAATTCAGCATTAATATCTCACTTTTCTAGTTAATATGAATATATGTTAATGATTAAAAAAAAAATGATTGAATTTAAGGGCAGAAGTTGAAGAAGGGTGAAGGGTGAAGGGCGAAAGGGCGCGGCCGTTGATTCCAACGGCGCCGCCAAGAGGACACCACGCGACGGTCACCACTCCAAACCAAACCCTCCCTTGGTCTTATTTACAAAATCGATACTTCCATAATTAGATTTTCTTGAGAGAGAATTGTTGCAGAACTTGTAATAGTAGACGAAGATTGCCACTGCGAAAGAACAAATCGAATGGAAAACAAACAATTTATATACCAAAACACGCAGTCACTTTTCTTTTCTCTTTTTGTCGATGTTTTTAGATTATAGAACGGGAAGGAGTTTAATTAGGTTTAATTTTTAATTTTATTGATTTTTTTTTTACTCACTATTATCTCTTTATAGTAAAATTATATAAATCACAGACTCTAAAATGAACAATCCGCTCTCTTTAAATTCATCTTATTTATATTGATAGAATAGGAATAAAAAAAACAGTTTTATTTAGACTGAAATTCGGCCCTAGTACTTGGAAGTACAAGAGTAAAGTAGGCTTCAAAAGATTTCAAGGACAAAATGAGAATATATATTTTAAAGAGCATCTAAAAAATAATTGATTTTAGAATTTTAATCAAAATCGTAGGAGCAAATTTTGATAAAAAATCGAAAAAGTACATCAGTAAAGTACTAGTACACACACATACAGACAGACGAAAACCACTTTTTTGGATTCAGGGGATCTCAAAAAGAGTATATCCATCAAAATCCCGACATCGAATTTTTGACATGAATCTAATACAGGTACTTTCTCTATATATAAACATACAAGAGAAAGTAAAAACATTAATTTTATAAACTAATACTATGTTACATTTCCGGCTGGCAATAATCCAAGTGTGTAATTTAACAGCCAAAACAGCCGGCTGTGGATTAAAAAATTATTTTAATTTTTTTTTTAATTTAATCTATAATAAAAAAAATTTTAAACAAAGACATCCATTGTGATTACTTTGACTGGACATATTTGGTGATTTTAGAAAGAACTTATATTAATAACCAAATTTTTTTTAGAGACGCAAAACCACCCGCGAAACCAAATTTTTTCCCATGTGCCGCCCGCCGAGACCCATTATTGTCTCTATATCCCTATATGTGTATATGCATTTGGAATATACGCCCCTGAATAGAAATATCCTCGCTTGGGAATTTTTATTATTATCTCTTACTTAAATAAATTAAGGTAAAAAATCTCATTCTTTTAATTGGACGATGTTATCCATTAAGAAACCAAGCGCTTTTATGATCCAAATTGAGATAAAACTACCATCTTGTAGGAAAATTATCTACCTCTTTATTTAGAGCACAGCATTTTTTCTTGTTTTATACGAAAAAAAGTGCATAGAATAATAAGTCATTGCCATTGGTTTTGTTTACAATTGTGTAAATGAAATGCCCCCCTACCCTCTAAGATGTAGGTCAATGGCGCTTGGTTTCTTCGAGTATACCATTGTTCAATTATTGCTTATAGAAGACAAATTCAAATTTGATGTATACATGACTCCGCTTAACAAGAATCGTCATCATTGCACACAAGAGTATAACTCAGAGTTATAGATTTCGCCTCTTGATCTAAGAGCCACGATAGCCACGAATTTATCTAAATTATATTGACTACCAATTAATCTAGAAAAATTTATAAAAATAGGCAAACGAAAAAAGGACTAAAAAAATTTTAAAATCTGGTGTGACTGATCGCAGAGCACACAACTTATCTTATCTTTCGTAATTAAAAGTTGTCTTCTGTGCTTGTCACGCCAGATTTCTTCTATCTTTCCTATGAAATCCAAGAGTAAAGTGGCCTTCACTTCAGAAGATTTCAATGGCAATATAAGAATATACATTTTAAAGAGAATCTAAAAAATAATTGATTTATGAATTTTAATTAAAATTGTTGAATCGAATTTTGAGAAAATCGAAAAACAAACTGAAAAAGTACATCAGTTCGCGTACATCGCGTCCTCCACACATCTCGATGACATTCAAAAAGACGTTCATTTATTATTATTATTTTTCTATTTTAATTATCAACACTTCCCCAGAAAATCTTTAAAGATTTATTATTTTATAAAAAAAAAAAAAAAAAAAAAAAAAAAAATGAAGAGGTTCTTAATAGATAGATAATTGATGGATTTTCCTTGGGCTCTCTTAGAGAGAAAAATTTTCTCATCTCCTTCGATAAATATAAATCAAAAAATAGACGATATAAAAATTAAGAAGAAGCATTCTCAATTTAAGTGGATAAATTATTTTTATTGTTTTTTCTTCAATTGCAAGGGCGTATATAGGCAAGGGGGAGGGGCCATCAAAGATTAAAGAGAAAAGAATTCATTCTATCTTAATATTTTATTTTCAACTTTTTTTTAGATATCAGTTAGTGTGCCTTAGTGTGGATAATATTTTTAACTTCATTTTTAAGTGATATTCCTAGATTCTAATTATAAACTATTAGCCAATTAACAAAGCATAAGAGGGTTCAGGAGCGGCGTCTAAACGTACTATAAAAAAAAAAAAAAAACTAGACTATTATAAGGAATTTTTCAATGCGGGTTTTTTTTAAGTGAATTATAATAAGAGATTATTGGGACATCGAGCTATAATTTTTTAATGACTTATTAAAAAATTATCGTAATTAATTTTTTTTGTTATCAAGCAAATACAAAAAAAACAATCTGTCCCAATAATCTTTAATTTTATTTTTAATTTAAAAATGAATTTATTGTTATTATTAATCACATATTAATTAAGAAATTTTTAAAATAAGCTTAGATGATTTATTAAAAAATCAAATGTCAAATTAGTTCATCATTCTTGCAATAGATGGCAGACTAGTCTAACAGCAGATATAGTATTAGCCTATATCTGGCCCATATTTATATATTTTTATGCTTTTATAGATACATAATATATAATATCATTTATTAAGTATTGATTGTTAAAAGATCAATGAAAATCAACCAAATGCTTTAAATTATTAGCTACCATGCTGACATCTCTTGGCAAATTTTCGTAATAGGTGTTTTTTTGGGTTTTTAAGACACACAACGCCCTCTTATCGGGAAAAAACATGCGTAACATCTACTTCCCTTAAATCGCGGCAAAAAATGGTCCATTTGTTGTATTAGTATTATATCTAATAAAAAGTGAATTTTTTCTTTCCACTTGGCTTCATCAATAGAATATATTTTTTAAAAATTGAAAGGATTAAAAATTAAAAAAATTAAAGGTTAGAATTTTAATAACATTAATTTAATTTTTACTTTTTTTTTTTTTTTTTGATTTGTTAAATTGCCAGATGTCTATTTTACTTTTCAATTTATAATTCAATTTTTTTGACATTAACAATCAAAATTTTTAAAAAGTTGACATCTAAAAAAAAATCTGGTGTGACTGGCGCACAGCACACAACTTTCTCTTACCTTTTTAAAGAGCATCTAAAAAATAATTGATTTTTGAATTTAAAAAAAAATCGTTGGAGCAAATTTTGAGAAAATCGAAAAAAACTGAAAAAGTACATCAGTAAAGTACTAGTACTCTTTGGCCGATTTTGATTAAAAGCTTATTTTTCCGGTCCCGGGGGGTGTTTAACCTAAATATAAAATTTCAACCTCGTAGCTCAATTCCTTCATGCTTTAAATTGAACACACATCCACCCACCCACCCACCCACCCACCCACCCACAGACAGACCATGTCGCGAAAACCACTTTTTTTGGATTCAGGGGACCTCAAAACGTGAAGATCCATCAAAATCTCGACATCGAATTTTTGACATGAATCCAATACTTTCTCTCTATATATATATTACATATATACATAGGTAAGAGAAAGTAAAAATAGACAAATAAATTGTACAACTTTCGCTGAAAAGATTCAATTATCTCAGTATCAATCAGTTCCTCTCGAAGTAAAAGGTAAAAATTTAAAGCATTTCAGTAAACCTAACATTTGTCAACACCTCTAGCCTTTGGCCCAAGGCGAAGGGTAATTGAGGACGATATCTAAAAAAATTCTATTTAATGAAAATTCGTCAAATAGTTACAAGACGAGGACTGTATAATAGTAGAAATAATTTTGAGTAAAATATTTTTTTGAAGTGATAGATATTTTTTTTTATTCTATTTTTACAAATATTAAAGATATTTAAAAGCAGAGCCGAGAGAGTTGCTGCTTGCCTGTCGAGTGGCGCCTTCTGGCTGACAGCCAGCCAAGCAAGGGAATCAATGTTCCTACGGGATGAAGGGGAAAATGATGAAGGTCAGACTCCGGAAAGACGGTTCCTTTGTGTCCCGGAAAGGTGCATTTCCATCCAAAGGAATTGACTTCTTGCCAGTGGAGAGATCAACCTCACCCCAATCTAATCTATAGCTTTTTTTCATTTTCTTTATATCTATGTTATTCCATCTTTATAAATGTAACAAAAACATCAGTGGGAAAAAAAAATTTGGTTTATCTACTTTGTTACTTTCTCTTACCTCTATATATATGTTAATATATAGAGAGAGAAAGTATTGGATTCATGTCAAAAATTCGATGTCGAGATTTTGATGGATCTTCACGTTTTGAGGTCCCCTGAATCCAAAAAGTGGTTTTCGCGACATGGTCTGTCTGTGTGTCTGTGTGTGTGTCTGTGAACAAAATATCTCAAGAACGAAAAGAGCTAGGAGGTTGAAATTTTATATTTAAGTTAGGGCACCCCCATGGGACGTGACACGAAGCTTTTGAACAAAATCGACTAAAGAATACTAGTACTTTACTGATGCACTTTTTCAGTTTTTTTCCATTTTCTCTAAATTTGCTCCAACGATTTTTTTTTAAAATTCAAAAATCAATTATTTTTTAGATTCTCTTTAAAATGTATATTCTTATTTTGTGATTGAAATCTTCTGAAGACCACTTTACTCCTATACTACATAGAAAAGATAGGAGAAATGGTTGCCATGGTAACAAAATATAAATATTTTCCCATACTTGTAAATTTTACATCTTGAAAATCGAATGTACCGTACTGTCGGAAACTAAATACATGTCGACACAAAAAATCTGGTGTGACAGCACAGAACACAACTTTCGATTACCGAAGGTAAGAGAAAGTTGTGTGCTGTGCGCCAGTCACACCAGATTTTTGATTTTTGTATTTATCAAACAATCAAATCGTTAAAGGATAGACTACTAAGCCAGCAGGAACTTCATCTTGAAGAAGACCAGAAAAATGGACCGAAACGTTGGCAAAGTTTCTAAATAAACCAATTCGTCATTAATTTGTTTTTGGGCTGGCAAAGAATTATAACAACAATGTAAATAAATTTGTATTACGATTAGATTTTTTTTAGTAAGGACTGAGAATGGCTCTTAATTAGAAGAACCAAAATGTCTCCGAGGTGATTGATCCTGATCAAAATTTAATTATATTACATTCATTTAATTTAAATCTGATTGTATCATGTCTACCAGTATATGGTCTTATTTCCTTTATTAAAGTTATTATATGTGATTGTCACGATAGATGAATAAAAATAAAATTAAAATAATACTGTTGACAATTTACTTTTCTTAGAAAGTTTATATATCTTCGAAAAGAGAACAAAAAACTCGCACAACATGAAAGACTTTTGAATGTTTTTTCTTTTTCATATTAAGATGTTTCGTATCCTTTTTATTCTCTAATTTTCACTAATTTGTTTGACCCCAATTTTGATATTGATAGTAAACAAGATTATTAAAGCCTATTGCTAATGTACTCTTTGATATAGAAAATTTGTCAAATATATTTCTTTAAAAATGAATGGTTAATTTTTTTTTATAAAGTTATAAACGCTTCGATATAGTAAAACAGTTAAGGTACAGTGAGCGGCCCAAATTAAGTCCCCACCTGGGAGCTAGAGCCTTAAGTATATGACAGGGGCGTATATAGAATTCTTTTTGGGGGGGGGGGGCGTACTCATTTTTAAATTTCCTCCTCCCCCCCCCATACACAAAAATATTTTTTAAAATATACCCGAGCCCCGAGGCCCTCTCAAAGACAAATTTTCATTTCCGGTGGGGCCTGGGCCCGCTCTAAGACAAGTTTTATTAAAAAATGCTTATATATTAATTTATTTTATTTTTTTTAGGTCAAAATATAGATATTGGCCATATACTCGTATATATGAATATAGATTTGAAAAATTTCGGGGGGGGGCTTACATACCCCCCCCTGTTATATGGTATAGTATATGGTTGGTATATAGTAAAATAATTTTAATGACCGAAAAGGTAAAATAAAATCTGCTAAAGATGATTTTATTTTACAATACCTTTTCAAATTTAAAATTATTTTACTATATACCATATACTTAAGCCTCTAAGCTCCCAGGTAGGGACTTAATTGTGGCGCTCACTGTACTACACTTTGTAAAATAAAAATGAGGGGTGAATAATTGTGTTGGTGGGTTGAATTGGAAATTGATTAAGAGGGCGGTAACCATTGGTGGAAAACCCATGAGTGTCAGGCTGAGCCTTGAAGGCTCCAACTCACTAACAAAAAAAATACAACCATTATTAATATTATTATTGATTAAGAAACAGTAATATGTTTGGAATATTATTATTTAATTTCAAAAATATTTTAAACACTTGAAATAAAATATTTTTTTTAAATCAGGCAGTCTGTCCGGAAGATTTTTCTGACCGCCCACTTAATTTTTCGAAAATCTAGAATCATGTAAATTTTAAAAATTCTATATAAAAATGGATTTTTTTACTAAGAAAAACTTGGGCGGGTAAAATGCGAAATTACCCAACATTTTGATATCCGAAAATTTAATACTTATTATTATTAGAAATAAATTTTAAAGAGAATTTTTTTTATCTGACCATAAGAACCATTATTTATTATATTGTATTATTATTATTTAATTTAATGTATAATGGAATGATTGGCATAGTGATGAGACATAATTACCCCTAACTTGACAAATTTTTACTTTCTCTTACCTACATACAGTATATATAGAGAAAGAGAGAGAGAAAGTATTGTGATGATTTCAAAAATTCGATGTCGAGATTTTGATGGATATACATGTTTTGAGGTCCCCTGAGTCCAAAAAAAGTGGGTCCCGAAAATTGGTCTGTGTAGACATTTTTAAGCATGAAGGAAATAAGCTACGAGGTTGAAATTTTATATTAAAGTTAGGCACCCTCCTCAGGCGTGAAAATAAGCTTTTGAACAAAATCGGCCAAAAAGTACTAGTAGTTTACTGATGTACTTTTTCAGTTTTTTTTTTCCGATTTTCTCAAAATTCGCTCCAACGATTGTGTTTAAAATTCATAAATCAATTATTTTTTTAGATGCTCTTTAAAATATATGTTCTCTTTTTGCCCTTGAAATCTTTTGAAGAGAACTTTATTTTGTATAAAATTAATTTCCAAAAATGTGTGTAGTTATGCAGAAAAATTAAAAATCATCAAAACGAAATAATTTTTTGTTAAATACATAATCAACAAATTTATTGTCTTAAATACCTTTTTTCAGATAAAGATAATTCTTTAAACTTTATATAAATAGTGTTCTATGTGAGTAGTGTAGGATAGGATAGGATAGGATAGTGAGAAATAAAAGAATGATTTACCATCTCTTAATTTATGTTGATAGCCAAGGCCAATTTGACTAGTGTTATTGACTTTAGCTCGAAGGGATGCATCTTTATCGAGATCGTATTTGCACCCAATTCCAAAACGAGTATCGTTCGATCCTGCGCTCCATGCTAATTGAATACCAGTTTCAAGATTAGGACTCACTTTTTGATAAATTGAACCACCAAATTCTTGACCATCATTACTAAAAAAAAGTAAAATTGATCATATTATATAATGAACTGTATTATTATATTTATCACGAATGAGTTTATTAAAGCTTTTGTAGTTTGTATTATTATTATTATTATTATTATTATTATGGGAGTTTTTAATTATAGACCAGATTTTGTATTAATTATTTATTAAAAATATAGATACTGTACAACGTTTCAACTGCTTATTGTGCAGTCGTTTTCAAGTACTGTACACTTGTTTCGACTCAAGTAAACTAACCTCTATGGGACCGTTACTTGCATTTTATAATCGACGTCAGCGCCATCTAAAGTCATTTCTATGAAGTAAGACAAGAACTTCAGCGCCATCTACATTCATTCCCATGAAGTAAGACACAATTATCAAAGCAGAAACGTTGTACAGTATTATAATTATACAAAATGTGGTCTATAATTAAAAACTCCCATAATACCTGTATTATTATTTTGTTTATAAAAAAAATACTAACACATTAGAATGTATAATAAAGTCTCCAGTCGAATAACCGAGTGAAAAATTATTTTGAGTAATTTTTGATTTTTGCGAATCAAACTTTGTTTGATAGCCAGCAAGCCAACCTGAAAATAAATTAAAAATTTAAATCATTTAAAATTCAATCAGAAGAATAGAAGAGCAGTGCCAATCGATCGTACTGCTCGAAGAGTATTTTTTTATTCTCATTTCCATAAATTATTATCAAGTAATGTATGAAATGATTACCATTATAACCGAAAACAGCAGAAGCTTGGAGAATTGGACCAGCTAAGTCCAAATCAACATCACAATTTAATGCACAAACATCATTTTTATATTCGGTTTTAAGTCGGCCGGATTTACTTCTGAAAAAATATAAGAGTTTATTAAATTATTAAAAGAATTATTGGTTGGTTTTCTTTCGAAACCCATCCGCCATTCCCAAAAGAAATGAAAAAGGGGCGGCATCTCCCTATTTTCATATTTAAGATATTGATTTTTTTATCCCGTTTTTGAAATAGACGTTTTGTCTTTTTTTTTTATTTCCATAAATTGAAATTTTTCTTATGTAAGTAAATCTTATTGAATAAGAAAGGAATGAGGGTTTCTGAATACGTGTCCATTAGCGACATATATTGTGCGAGTTGAGTATTGAAGACTTTGATGTAAAGTAAAATAAATTAATTAAAAGAAAAATGATATACCCAGTTTGTGGTGCAAATGAAGTATCAAAAGAAAGTTTCATTCCTTTTGCAATTTGATCTTGTATAGAGATTTCGGTGGCGAGAGTATTTTCGGTATTCCATTTTTCAGTAAACGTAAGACCTAAAAGAATAATTGTATTTTTATAAAATATATTCATTATAAATTTCTAAAGATTGAATACGTACCATAATCTTTAACCTTATATTTAGTTTCAAGATTACCAAAAACTTTCCCGGTATCTTGATTCGAGACTCCACCTGTTGAGAATTCAACTCCGGAATTTGTTTTGGTTTTTAAGTCTAATTTAAAAAGTCCAAAATGGTAGCCCTTGCCAAAAACGTCTCGGGCATTCTTTCCCAAATCGCAATAAGGGGGAGGTGACATTTTCTGAAAGAAAAATTATAAAAATCAAGTCAAAAAAATTTTCTTTAGAGAGGAAAAAAAAAAAACTGACAGACATCGAGTGAGCAGTGAAAATACAAGCCAAGCAAAAAGATCAAGCTCATAAAAAAGTGTAGTTAAGGAAGTTAAGTTTGAGTGTAGGACCAACGATTTTGTGCCATTTCTAAATTCATTTTTTAAAATATATTTATCTTCCAAAATCCCTTCAAGGCTTAAGTCGTGTATATATTTTTTGTAAGGTATTTAAACAAATTTCTATGTTAATTCGAGTAAATTCAAGGTATAGGATAAATAATATTATAAAAAAATCAAAATTTTATCAAGTGAAGAAAATAAGTGAAACGTTTGAAGAATAATTATTCCAATATTTGAGCATTTTCTTTAATTTCCAAAAGTACTTATTTTTGACCCACCAACATGAGTTCAATCTAAATGAGTGCTTGTCTCAATGGTTCAATTTCCTTTAAGGTGCAGTAGAGAGACCCTTATTTTTCATGAATTTGACAATCATTCAAAAGGGTACCAAGCAAAATTAGGTCCAGATTAGGATAATGTGAAGAGATTATGGGGGTCCGAAGCAAATGAAAGCCCTACAAATAGAACAGGAAATACTTAGAAATGGAAAATTGGGTCAAGAAAAAAGTTTAAAAATGGCCAGGGTAAAATAAAATTTTGGAAAAAATATGATGGGAAAGAATAGATGAAATTTTTACGAGTCCCCATTTCAATTCTCAGAGGCAAAAAAAAAAACTAATAAAAATTTTCAATTGATCGGGAAAGTTGGCCTATTAATCTAGAAAATCTCTTCTAACATATGCCAAAAAAGTCGCTGGGTTGCTCTTTTTTATTGGAAATGTAAAATTTTATAAATGAATGAAATTATAATCATACATTAAAATTTCAATCATCAAAATTTAATTTATCAATTATTAAAAAAAAAAATTAATAATGAATGAAATCATTAGTCTTACACTTGAGAAAAATGAATTGATTAAAAATTAAAATATAACTTGGCTATGAAAAAAAAAAATTTAATAGAATGGAAATTGGAATAAATTAAAATTTTTAAATTTTCTTTCATTCAATATTGACAAAAAAAAGGAAACGAAATAAAATGGCTTCAAGCCTATTTGTATTAAATAAAAAAAAAGAATTGGGCGAATTTAGATAATAAAATTCTTATAATTATTCAACGATAAAAAGAATATTGTAATGTAGGCTAAGTTTAATATATATCTATAAATATACAAATAGGCAATAAGATTTGTGATCTTAGTCCATTTATCTTATTGACGATATATATATATATAAATTTATATATTTTGAATTTTAATTTTAGAAAAAACAAATTTAAGCATGAAAAGTAATTAATAGGTTTTGGGTCGAGTTAAAAATATTTTATTTACCTGCAGGTAAAAAGATTAGGAAATTTGTATTTATTTAATGATATTTTTTTTAGATTTCATCATCAATTTGATGATAGTAAAAAAAAATTGATAAAATTCTTTCATATTTGGTGTAATAAAAATAGAAAAATTTTCTAGGCCAATCTCCAATTGGCTCTAGTTAAATTTTTAATTTTTCATAGCAAAAATTTTATATTTCTTTTTTTAATCATAAAAAAAAAAAAAATGGGAAGGATTGAAAATTAGAAACGAAAAATGCATAGAAATTGAAGAGATAATGAAATAAATAAAATGTACTAGGGCAATTTGGTTAGTAGCCTACCTTTGAGGTTTGACAAGTCGGTTTACGTAAAAGTGACGAGGTCATAAAGCCGCGATTTTGAGTTATTTAATTATTTGATTAGTATTTTGTTAGTTTAAAAGAGATTGGGTTATAAGATGGAACCGAGAGGAAGTGACCTACCGGCTCAAGCCTAATTCATCTCCGTATTATTTTTATTCCTGTGTGTTTTAGTGCAACGGATTTTTTAAGAGAGCATTTGATGAATACTTACTTGTTGGGAATTAAATCAAGACGAGAGTGATTTGTCGGGGAAAATATTATAAGGCTCACGAATGGAGAGAGCGAGAGAGAGAAAGAGAGAGAGAGAGAGATAAAGATAAAATAAGATGAACGAGGCACAAGAGAAGCTCAAAGGAAGAAGAACCCGATGTTCTGAGCGAGAAAGAGAAAGAGACAGGCGAAGGCACGCGCCTGGTTAGAGGCTATTTGGCAACATCAGCTAACTCCTTAACACCCATTCGATTATATCCACTCTTATGCTTAGTAATTACTAATCGTTTTTACTATTATTCTCTTATAAAAGTACTTTTAATTTAATTGAAATATTAAATATCAATATGAGCCTATCTAGAGTGGAGAGTATTTGCAAAGGCGGCAATTTCAATTTGATTTTGGGCCACCCTTTTATTTCCATTTAAACTTCACCTATTTCAGGTTCTAGCTATCGGATTGGAATCAAACAAATATCAGAATAATAGTCAGGAAGAGGGAATGTCATCCAAAAGGATAAAAATCTCAATCCAGAAGACCTTTCGGTTTTAACAACTCTATCTGCATCTCAATGGTGAACACCTTGGGATTGCCAATAATCTCTTAAGAACTGATGATGGCTTTATTTAATTAAAACCGAAACGTCTTCTGGATTGAGACTCTCCTTTTGGCTGACATCCCCTCTTCCTTTCTATTATACTAATCGTCCACTTCTCTCGCCAACAAAAAAAATATCATATTTTGTGGGATTTATTACAGTTTAATAATAAATAAAAATTGTTGCATTTTGTATACGAATTTTTGATATATGGACAAAATTACGAATATAAGCAAATTTTGATATTTTAACATCTTTCTTTAATTTAATTTAATAAGGCACACTTTATTTCCAACTTAACATGGTTACAATACTCGAGGTTGCCGCACAGGTTGTTGCGTTAATTCAAATCGGATTTGGATTGTTCCAAAACAATTAAATTAAATACGCCCAATTGTTCAATGAATTTACCAACGAAGAACATCCTTGGAATGATCTTAAAAGTAGAGTTCGAGCCAGATACAACGAGACTAGGACTTAACAACGTCACTCCGGATCTTAAAGACATCGAGCTAGAACACACAGAGATGGTCGTTTTATAACACTGACTGTAGTACGCAATCCTCGACTACCTGGTAAATGCAGTTCAAGTTCAACAGCGACTACAGGACGTCCTGGGGGCGGCTGTAAGTTTGCGTACTGTTAGGTGAAGGTTGCAGGAACAAGAGCTTAGTTCTCAAAAGGCTAGAAATTGACCGCAGACAATCGAAAAGCCAGTCAAGATTTGCTCACGAGCAAGTTGATTGGGCTCTTGAAAATGGAACCCTCAATCAAGAATAAGTCTCAGGGCAATAATAAAGTCGAAGAGTCAACGGAAGCCTAGGAGAGCGAAATCGTCAATGTTGCATAACCAGGGCAGTCAGTTTCGGTGGAGATTTTTATAAAGGTATTAATGGAAAACCTTAGAAGCGAAAACAGATTTTGTTTTTTGAGATCTAACAGCTATTAGGTTCATTCAAGAAGTTCTTGAAAATAATGTGAAGCCGTAAGCTGGTTTTATCGGCAAAGACATGTGATTTTTGAATGATAATGCAAAATTTCAAACTGGAGAAATCGTGAAGAATTGTCTTCAAGAGGTCGGCATTCGGAGTAGCCAGCATCTAGCCCGAACTTGAATTCCATAGAAAATCCTTGGAATGAGCTAAAAAGAAGAGTTCGAGCCAGAGATACTTTGATTATTAAATTAAAGTGGGAAAATATCCCACAGGATTTCATCTTCCTCTTAATTGCTTCTAACAGATCAAGAATGCAGGCGATTATTAGGCACCTGGCAGGGCCAGAACTAGGAGATTTTTTTTGGGGGGGGGGCAAAACTTAATTTGCCGCCCCCTCCTTAAAATTTTCTATACAAAATTCATATAATTTTACTTTTTTTTTAAGTAAATCTTTCTTTAATTGCCGCCCCCTGATATCTGCCGCCCGGGGCATATGCCCCCCACTGCCCCCCCCCCTTAGATCCAGCCCTGGCACCTGGGGGCAATACAAACTATTGAAAGACATTTTTCTAATACATTTATGATATTCTTTAAAAATAAAGAAATGATTTTTTATCTTAAAATAACCAAATTTGCTTATGTTTGTATTAATTTTTCATTTATAAATATTATTTTAATTTATATCTAATCTAATATTTATCAATCTATAAACATAAAAGTATTAAATAAAGCACAATTATTTTCTTTGTGGGTGAGGATTGACAATGGCATGGTCCAGGATTTTCTGGAACCAACCAAAGTTTTCCGCCCTGCGGAAAAAAATAATGAGTAAAATGATTTGCGCAAAGTTTTATTTTTTCGCACAAACATTTCGGGGGGGGGGGGGGGAGGTGAGCCCTTTCTGTATATCCCTATACATTTATATGCATTTGGAAAATTTCGGTAGGGGCCCGGACCCCCTCGCCCCCCCCCCCCTTATATACGCCACTGATACTCATCAAAATCTCGACATCGAATTTGTGACATGATCGCAATACTTTCTCTCTATATATATTTCATATATAGGGTAAGAGAAAGTAAAAAAAGACAAAATGACATCTTTAACAAGAGAATAGAAGAAAGATCAGTTGGGGAGGAAAGTAAAAAAATTAGATGGTCTCATAAAATTTTACTTATTAAAACTAATATTGAAATTCATATTAAAAAAAATTTTTAGATTTCATTTTATAATCTATTACCAAAAATAAAAACACAAATGAGGTTTCATTGAAAAAAAGACACACATAGGAGATTTCTCTATTTTTAGCATGAGATGAGAATAGCTCTTCTTTGAAGCAGGCACTATTTGTTTGAATTGTATTGGAGAGAGGAAGAGAAGCGTCTGAAAAACATTCAATTCTTCATTAAATTTTATTTCAAAATGTCCATTTCAAATAAAGATCTCATCAGTGAGAGTATTTTAAAGTCAAACGACTTTTTGAGAATTGAATATAACGAACAACTTGGAAGGTAAATTAAAATGAAATTTATTTTTTTTATTAACAGAAATTTATCAAATAAATTTTTGAAGGCATCTCGTGGCACAAAAAGAGATTCCACAGGGTAGTATAATCCTTAAAGAAAAGGCTGCTGTCTACGGCCCTTTTGGAGACTCGGAGCCGCTTTGCCTCGGATGCTATGAGCCCGTACCGCAGGTAGGACACCCATCTAAAAATAAGAACATCCTTTAAGGGATTAACATTAACATGATTTCAGATGAAATGTAATTCATGCAACGTCGCAATCCTCTGTCGAAAATGTTACCAAATGGAAAATCCACATGACCAATATGAGTGTGAATTTTTAAAACAAACACAAAATTTGGATTTGAAAAATAATTTCAGCCTCGTTACTCCATTAAGGTAATTTCTAATTGAAATAGAATTCACTTAAAATTTACTTCATTTTTATTGTAGATTTATTTTAATTGAAAAAATCAATCCCGAATTATGGAATAAATTAATGTTATTGGAAGATCATACCGACAGACGAAAGATGTCGAAAATTTGGGAAGATAATGAGGAATCTATTGTAAAGGTGAGAGTAACACAAATTTTTTATTTCTTTTATAATAATTATATTGGAGACAATCGTGAAGGTTTTATGTGAAAGCGGTGTAACTAACAAATCAAATATGGTACAAAAAATATGCGGAATTCTTGACGTCAATGCGTTTGCGATTCGCCACGATTTGTTAGATTCATTCTATGGGCAAGGAAATATGAGGTGAGGATTTTATCTTCTATTAATTACTCCATGTTATTATGTCCATGTATGTGAAAGTATTGTAATGCAAAAAATTGATTAACTCCCCCAAAATTATTTGAGCTCATGTATTTTCCATTTGTTCTTATTTCCCCCTAACGACTCTAATTTTTATTTTATCTTAATTTATATACAAAATCACGAATTAATATAATTAATATTTATTAATTCAAACAGCGGAGCTAACATCGGGCGAACGACGGATCTGCCAATTTGGACTCGGCATGCCCTACCACTACAGTGTCTAGAAACACAGTGGCCGGTTTTAATTTGCATGTAAATAGATAGGATATTTGCCTACAATAGATTTAGAAGTAAGTTTTTTGTGTTATAATGTTGAAGATATATTGTTTTATATATATAATCAAGGGCGGATACAGGAGGGGTAAATGGGTAATTACCCCCCCCCCCAAGACTTGAGAAAAATATTTTTTTTGGGAATTAAATTTTATTATAAAATTTTAAAAATTAATACTTAAAAATTTGATTTGTTATTGCCCCCTCCTGAGAAATTCCTCTGGATCCGCTCTTGTATTGGTATAATATAATTATTGAAAGCTCTTACGCTAGTTTTTTCATCCATTTTTTTGATGATTGCACTAATCCTTAGAGGTTAGTTCACTCCAAGTGCATATTACTTGGAAACGACTGCAAAGTAAGCAGTCGAAACATTGTACAGTATTTATATTTTTAATAAATAATTAATAACAAAATGTAGTCTATAATTTAAAACTCCCATAATAATTATTATTTCCCATTTATTAAAACGAATTTTTGTTATTTTATCAAGTGCTTGATGCAATTTTTATCTATTTAATCCAGGGGTGAGCAAACATTTTCTATGTAATATCGGGTCACATTGAAAACTTCATTGCTTCCGGGGGACCGCATATACTGTACTGTCTTAAAATTACCTTAAATAAGGACCACCCTACTGTACATGTATATAGTATGTATATTTCAATTACATTTCATAAAAGTATTAATAAATGAATACAAATACGTATTTATTTCACTCTAACTTTGCATTACAAATGTAAATGGCATTTTACAATATAAAGTGAAAAAAATTACAATTAAACTATATTACAAATTTTTTTTTTTTTTTTTAATTATTTTCTGCTGTTTCAGCCGAACACATTTTTTTTTACAGTCGTATCAAAATACAATTTTCTAAAAATATATGTTTATCAAAACTAATTACAACCAAAATACACAAAAAAATTTTATTCTGCTTAAAAAAAAATTAAACCAGAGACGTCATTTCAGTTTAAGATCATTTTTCGAATATTATTTTATTTATGAAACATTATTATATTGAAAAAAAAAAAAAAAAAAATTGTACATTGGGTAAATTTTCGCATTATTTTAATATTAACATGAAGTCCGATGACGTCACGACTTGTCTTGCCAGAAAAAGTCCAATTGAAATTTCTTAGGAAATGTATATGATAACATGTATTACTATTATTACCAATGAAAATAATATAGTAATATCGAGAAATAAAATCAATAAAGAAAAATGTACATAGGATCGCAATATTGTAGGTGTCCGCGGGCCGCATAATATGACCTGGCGGGCCGTAGTTTGCCCACCCCTGATTTAAGTAGTTATTAAAAAAAAACGTTTTTCTCTTGATTTTTTTAATTTATAAAAAGATTTTTATTTAAAGCAAAGCAAGGCAAGTGTTGTTAGCAGCTGAACATCTGTTTGTCCACAGAGGTCTGTTTCTCCAGGCTTCATTTATGTCACACAACTGTGTCCCGAATGCTCATCTCTCCCAGACTGGACCACTCGAACTAACGATTCGTGCTAGTTGCCCCATCGCTGCTGGCCAACCCGTTTTCTTCAACTATACTTTCCCATTAAAAGTATGGATTTAAAATAGCCAGGTGGACCAGAGTTCTTCCTCTGAGAAAAATAGGTCTAACATTAAAATAAAATTATTTTTTTACTGAAAGATACATAATTCTTTTAAATAAAAAACAATAAATGTTAGGTTTTTTTTGACGTCCAGTGAATTTGGCAAAGAAAAAAATAATTTCAGAAATAAATGCAAAATATTTATTATCCTGTTTAGTAATTTCATAAAATATATACGGGGTCGTCCACATATTACGTAACGCGTTAGGGGGGTCTGCCCAAAACTTTACTAATTGTGACATGGGGGACCCGGGGGTTTCTATAAGCGTGATGCAACAATTCAAAGCTGAATTTATAAAATTTTTTGAGTTTGAAAAGATGGGATGAGAATCGCATACATGGGCGTAACTAGGGGAGTGCCTGCCCCCCTGAAGGCTCGTGCCCCCCCCTCCCCAGAAAGCTCCTTGCCCCAAGAAAAATTGAGAAAATATGGGGCTTTCCAGGCTCACCGGAGGATAGCTGGTCCCATGCCCCCCCCCCACCAGCCAAATTCTCTAGTTACGCCTATGATCGCATACGTACTAAAAAAAAAAAAAAAAAGGGTAAAATGATATGAATTTTGTATAGGGAATTTTAAGAAAAAGGTTAAAACAAGTTTCGGTTGCAGGGGGACTAGAATATCGTCAAAAAAAGGCGCTACGTATATGTGGTGACCCCATGGAGTAATCATAGGCGCAACCAGGGGGTTTTTTTAGGGTTTTAACCCCCCCCCCCCCCAGGAGATAAAAAAAAATCAAAATATATATATTACAAATAGAAAAGAAAAAGTATAATCATTTCGGTTCCGCAAAAGAGGAAATATTCCGCGGGCGGCGCATGGAAAAAAAATTTGGTTCCACGGGGCGGCAAAAATTTAGCGTCTCTCAAAAAAAGGTAAAATATTTTTACGGACTGGAAAAAATTTCCCCGCAAGGCAAAAAAAACTTCGGTTCTGCGAAAAAAAAAATTTTCACAGAAAAATATTTGAGATCAGCCCCCCCCCCCGGAAAACCCCCCCCAGGAGCAAATCCTGGTTGCGCCACTGGGAGTAATTATTTATTCGTAAAGGTAAAATAATGTTTTTTAATTGCAGTGTACAGAGGAGAGACAGAGAATTCTAAGTCAAGGAAAATATTTCGAATGCAAATGCGAGAGATGCCAGGACCCTACAGAACTTGGGACTTTTCTCGATTGCCTCCGATGCAGGAACTGCAAGGAAGGATTCCTTATCAGGTGCCACTTGACGAGTTTGACAATCTAAAAAAATTATTTATTTGTTAGCCTTTTAGGCATAGGCTAAATTGTAAATTTCCTTTATATTTATAATATATAATTAATCATATTTAGGATGGAAAATGTAAGTGATGATTACCAATGTACGGATTGTACATTTCGAATACATAAACATTTGATCAAGATGACGTTGCTTATCGCAAAATGGAAATTAGAAGATGCGGCTAATTTTCCTGGAACACAGGTATAAAAATGGTTAAAAATTATTAAAATTTATCCAGCAAGGGATTTCAAATCTAATACACTACAATTTATATAGTGTTAAGAAAATAGCATTTTAGGTCTCACCGAGGGGGAAACTAAATTTCCTTATTATTTTTTTTTAATATTAAAAAAATGTATTTTTAAATTGACAGAGTAGCCTACTGACTAGAGACAGTAGGGTCTATTTATGACTGCCCAAAGGATCACCTGGCCATAAATCATAAAACTGCCAAAAAAAGAATATATTTGTCTTTAGATATTAAGGTGCGCGTCTCGAAAAGACGTTAGAAGACGATTCACTACCGAGTTACTCTAGGCGGCAAGAGATGGCGTTAGTTTTTCCCATAGAAATACAAGGGATTTATTCTATTTCATTTGTAAGATTCCAGCTAATTAATTGAGGGTAAAAAATTAATTATTTTTTAACACAATGATTTCTAATTTAATTGTCTAGAAGATATAGAGCGAATTTTTTTAAAATATCTTTTATTTAATGCAATTAATCTAAAAAAAAAATTTTATTTTTTCGAAAATCAAAAAAATGGCTTCTATAAGCTGTAGATATTTTAAATAGCTTTAATTAAAAAAAAATTTGAGGTCGATAGCTTCAAAATTGTGGCCGCTGGAATCTCCCAAAATTAGCACCCCGAGACGCGCACCTTAAAGAAATTTGATTATAAGTAATTTCTCAAAACTTAAGAAATTATTACTACGTTGCCCTCCCCCCCCCGGTTTCAAATACTACATGTGTGTTTAATTTCAAAAAGATTCATTTAAAATTGTGAATTTCTATAAAACATATATATTCATACATAAATGGATACATTTTCCCATTTCCTTTTTATATACCATGGTATATAGATAGATAGTTATAGAGAGATAGATGGAGTTTAATTAGTTACAGTAATTTTTTCCAGAGACTAGAAAATACCCTCAGCGATTTGAAGTACACTCTGTCACCTCATCATTGGATAATTTTGCAATGGTCTCAAAAATTGATCGAACGTTATCTAACAGTAGCGAATGGAAACAATTGCCATTCAATTGATACATTAATAAATATCCACCAAGGAATCATTAATCGTTGCCAAATACTTATTGAACCATTAAATAAACTAGAAAAAGGGATCTCTAGACTCAAAGGTATGTATTTCGAAAATTATAATTTATTTCCCAGACAAATTGCTGGTTTTGCTTTTACTATTATTTGAAATTCCTACAAGAATAATAATGATATATATTCTTTTTATTAGGGATATTTTTAAAAAATCTCGCCTGCTCAAAGATCATCGTATCTGAATTAAAATTGCAAATGAATCAAATAAAATTAGAAGAATTTAAAGAGGATTTAGAAGAAGGAGATAAGCTTTTAAGGGAAGCGATACAGTTATTAATTTATGAGCCTCCGGATTCGCTTGAAGGTTTTGCCCTTCGGAATGGCATTCAAACCTTAAAGTACGTTAAACAACAAATTTCGACGCTTTCTTGTCAAATTTAAAATTAAATGTATAAATAAAAGAATAAAATTAAATTTAAAAAAGTTTCTATTAATTTTTTTAACCTGATTTTATCACTATTTTGACTAATTACCCTCTTTGCCCCCCCCCTGTATCCGTCCTTGAGTATTCATCCTTCTGTTGACTATGGTAGCGTACAAGTATTACATAACGCAAATTTTTGACCCCCGTCCTCCATGTAACGCGCCGTAACATTTTTCTGGACCCCCCCCCTACGTAACGCTTAAGTGGCCATTTTTATCTAAAAGTCACAATTATGTTGCTCAAAGTATCGAAAAATCGCTAAAAACCAGTTACGTAACGCGTTGATGAACCCCCCTCCCCTCCTTGTAACGCATGGTAACGTTTTACAAGACCCTCCCCCAAATTGCGTTACGTAATACTTGTACGCTCCCTATAACCAAAAGAATGCATATGTAAATATGATTTCAAAATAATTATAAATCTTATATATAACAACTTAATAAGAAAGATATTATATAAATTAACAGCCTGATGAAGACTAGAATTCGAGGAAGACTCAATCATCGATAAATAAAGACCTTAATTTAAAAGTCGTTTGTTTTCTTCACGGTTGCCCTGCACAATACAATACAATAATAAGTCAGCAGCTTTTTCAATTACAGTATAATTTTTAACGAGGGGGGAGTGGGGGAGTCTTGGCTTCCCGTCGCCCTATTTTTAAAATAGAATGTTAAAAATTATAAAAGATAGCGGGTCGGGCGCTTGTCAGGTGGCGCTATCTCTCCGCGAGCAAACGAACCTTTAAAAGCAATTGCATGTCGCATGTCGCTTTACTGCTTTGCTGTTCTTTCTGGGCTTTTGGCTTTTGGTGAATTCAAGTACAAATCAGTACAAATGAGCAAATGAGCACAGACACAGAGACATAATTACAAAAGACACCCACAATATCATTTAATAATTAAGCTTAAATTATAGTTTGTTCTAATGCAGTTAGCGTTATTTGATGACATTTTGTGAGTAGACTTTCTTTAATTCAAATGATTACTAAATTTAATTATTCAATATTTAAATTAACCAAACATTTTCATTTAATTTAAATTAAAGATAAATTAATTCAATTTAATAAGTTTAAATAGTAAGAATAAGCAAGTTAAAAAAATCTAATAATATTGATAATTAATGACAAATCAGAAATAGAATAAACAAAACTATATAAAAAATTTTTTTTTATCATCATGTAATTTTTTTTGCAGGTCTTGTTAAATGGATGCTTACATATTTAAATGGAATTTTTTCTTTATAATGAAGCACTGCCGAAGCAATCATGAATATATATATCTTGATAAAATAAATAAAAATAATTGAGTCTGACACAATGAGCTGTCAGCATCGGCATCAGAGACTCCTCCGCCCATCATCAAAGAGCTGAGCAGCTGAGCAGCTGAGCAACGCGATGCTTTTCGATCTCCGTCGCCGCCGTTGTGAGAACGTCTTACTGGGTTTAATCCTAGGCGTAGTTATCGCCCTTTTTGTTATTCTTAATCAGCAATCATGCAGTATGACCAAATATTTATCAACAATTCCAATTAAATCATTAAATATTCCTAAAAATGAATCAATAGCCGACTCGGCGCGGACTTTACTATTCGTTGGTGTGATGACAGCTGAAAAATATTTAACGACTAGAGCTGTTGCTGTTTATCAGACTTGGGGGAATACCATCCCTGGTCATATTGCTTTTTTCAGTTCTTCTCATTCTCAACCCCCTGACAATTGGCCCGATCTACCCCTCGTCCCCCTTCCTAACGTTGATGATTCCTACCCGCCGCAAAAGAAATCATTTTTAATGTTAGAATATATGTGGACTTATTATGGTAATTCTTTTGAATGGTTTATGAGGGCTGATGATGATGTCTATGTCAGATCAGATAAACTGGAAAAACTTTTACGATCTGTTGATTCGTCTAAATTACAATTTATTGGACAAGCTGGACGAGGAAATCAAGAAGAATTCGGACTGTTAAGCCTTGAATATGATGAAAACTTTTGTATGGGCGGCCCTGGTGTTATTATGAGTAGAGCAACTCTTTCTCGTGTCGCTCCACATATTAAATATTGTCTTAAAAATTTATACACAACCCATGAAGATGTAGAGCTTGGGCGATGTGTTCGAAGATTTGCCAAAATTCCTTGCACTTGGTCATATGAGGTAAATTTTCCAACTTTTCACCAATTTCCCAAATGGATTAAAATCTAAATTTTTCTTTTTTAGATGCAAACAATTTTATATCACAATTCATCTGGTAATTCTGCTTTTACCGGAAATCTCAAATCAAAAGAAGTACATAAAGCAATTACACTTCATCCTGTCAAGCAATATAAACATTTATATCGAATAAATAATTACATGAAAGTAAGTTTGCAGTCTTGCATTAATTCCATAAATATGAATAAATTTTTTTCCTGTCTTTTTAAGGGATTAAAAATACAAGAAATGCAACAGGATATTATAAATGCACAACGAGACATATTTATTATGAATAAGTTTATGGGCAATTCCCAAGAAGCAACTTTAAATGTGAATTCGATAAACACATCCATTAATCATAGGCCTAACTCACATATTCAAATCTTAGGTAATTGAATTAAATATTTATTGTTAAATAATTTTTGAGATCTCTATATGAAGCGTGGAAGTACCAAAGGGGGTAAGTGCCAAAATTAGAGAGATTCGAGATAATCGCGAAAAACTGTTTAAGAACAGATCAATGCGTTTAGTTGCCATTTTATCCAATAAATGAAGCAACGACACGTTACGGAAACAAGGTTTTTTAACTAAAGCAGTTTTAATAAAAAAAAATGTTTACAAAACTAAAGAACTTTTAGTACAGTGAGGGACAATATTAAGTTCCACCCATGCGTTTCCTACTTGTGATTATTTAATTTTTTTTATAAAAGAAAATGAAAATCTTTATTGGAAATTTTCTTGGTTTGAACGATGAAAGTTTCCATTAAAAAATATATAATATTTTTTTAAAAACAATGAAATAATCACAAGTAAAAAACGCATAGGTGGGACTTAATATTGTCCCTCACTGTACACAAAAAAGTTTACAAAAGAAAAAACACTTATTTACCAAGTTTCTACAAACCTGTTTATTAAAGCTTTTGTGGTTTGAATTATTATTATTATTCCTTTTTTAAAAAAAGAGGTATGGTGAGGACATAAAAACCACGATGAAATTGGTATATATTATTCACGATGAAAGTTTCCATTATTTTATGTCCTCACCATACCTCTTTTTTTTTAAAAGGAATTTCAATAATCAGGACTACGCCATTATTATTATTATTATTATGGGAATTTTTAATTATAGACCACATTTTGTATTAATTATATAGATATAAAATATAAATACTGTACAATGTTCGACTGCTTATTCTGCAGTCATTTCCAAGTACAGTCGTTTTCAGTACTGACAGTACTTGAAAACCACTGCAGAATAAGCAGTCGAAACGTTCTACAGTATTTTTATTTTTAATAAATAATTAATAACAAAATGTGGTCTATAATTAAAAATCCCCATTTCTACAAACCTCTTTGCGTTTTAAGGAGTTTACAAAAACAAATTTCCTATTCTAGTAAGTTTCTATAAAAGTTTTTGTTCTTGTTTATCTAAATAATCAATGGTCCTAATGCAGTATTTCTTATTATCGGATATTTTATTAATGGAATGTAGCTCTTAATAAGTTCAACGAGAGACGCCGCGCCGGTTGGCACTTATAACTTTTCTTATGAAATAACCTCACCGGTAGTGACAACTTTTAACGCACCTCAGAAGCTTCCAAACTTAGATAGGCAGAAATTTCCTTTCTTAGGGCATACAGCAGGATACAGTGACCGCCACCATTAAGTCCCCACCTGGGAGCTAGAGCCTCAAGTATAAGGTATATTATATAGTAATATAGTGAAATAATTTTAATGGCCGAAAAGGTAAAATAAAATCTGGTACAGATGATTTTATTTTATCTTTTCAAATTTCAAATTATTTCAATATATACCATATACTTGGCACATACTCTCTTTGGTATTGACTAGTCAAAGATTTAGCAATATTTTGTTAGAATATTTATTTGTTGGTGAACCAAACATTCCATGATCCAAATTCAGGATCACCAAAACAGTCTATCAAGGACATGTGTGTGCTTCCCTTTGCACCCGGCTTGGTAGAGGAATGTAATGGCAACTGCATGTATAGAGAACGTGATTATTTGTTGGTGTTGGTGGCCTTTTTTTTGGAATGGGTGCATAAGGTCCCAAGACCTATAATGACCAGTGGTCACATGCAGCCAGGAAGAATATAGTTAAAATAAATAAATAAATAAATATAGGAGAAGCAAAAGGGGAACTAAACTGCGGGAACTGAGAAGATGTCTGTTGAGAATAGACTTGAAAGTCTGAAGACTGTAGGTTTTAGGGAAGATAAACGCAGAGAGCTTGTTCCAATCACGGGAAAAAATGGGGACAAAGGAAGATTAAAATTGACTAGTTGAGAGATGGACAGCATAGGGATGCTGGGACGATGCCTCTCTTGTGTTCCGTGAATATGTTGCATTGGGTGGGATAATTGATTTTAATTCGGCAGAACTTTAACCATGGTAATGCCTATAGAAGAGAGAGTCCAGACACGCTTCTTCTATGATCTAGTGATTTGTTAAATTAAATATTTAATTCTTACATAATTTTGGAAAAATAACTTTAAACCTTCTGATATTTCTTTCATATGTCAAATATCTAAAAGCATCCGAAATATAAAATAATAATAATAAACAAATAATTGTTTCAGGAGAAACTATAAGCATGAACATGTTCCAGCCACGTTTGGAGAATGAAGTTTTAAAATGGGAATTCATTTCACGCTCTCTTTTTTCTGATACGAATAGCAATCCTCGACGACGAATGGAAAGTGGATTTCAAGAAGGCACCGATGATGTCATTCGAGAGGTTTCTGTTTATTTCTCTTTTTGATACGAAAAGACTCACCGAGTACTGTGAATTTTTATTTAGTGTTGGGCTGATTTGCAGTACAGAAAAATACAATTTGTCATAAAATTATATTTATTTTTTTGATAGTCGAATTTATTTAAATGAATTGTTTGCCAATATATTAATAATTTAAATATATTTTATTGCTTAGAACCATAAGTGAACCACTGAGCTCTCGTTTTCTAAATAATAGCTCATACTTCACTCCAGGGGATTGGGACTATCTCACCTCTATTTATTTACCAAATTAATAATCTTATCACTCAATAAAAATGTTTATTTATTATCTAGATTAAAAAGAGATTAAATAAACTTACAATTCAAAAGTAAAATATTTAATATGTCCAATATAAATGATAAATGGATTAAAGCAAAGATAAGTTCTTGCTATTCAAAATAAACTATATATTGATAAATAGATAGAAATGTTTAATAAAAGTCAAATTAAAATTAAAAATTTTCTTTGTTAACTTTCTTAAAATAAATATAAATAATAAATTATATTGAAGAGATGAAGTGGCTGTTATATTTGACAATAAGAGGATAAAGGAGCAAGCAGCCAGGTAGTTAGTCTCCACGAAATGAAACTCTCTATTGAGGAAACAGTTTCGGTTTTAATGAAATATAACCATCATCAGTCCATTTTGAGAGGTGAGCTCAAATGACAAAGCATTGAGTCATATTGCGGAGTTGTCAGTAGATGTGTATTATACATAAATTATTTGTATAAAATACAAAGCAATGCAATCAGCTTATACGAAGCGCCAAGTTTGAGATACAAAAGTGTTTTGTACAAAAGTGAGCTCATTAACAAAAACAATTTTGTATCTCAAACTTGGCGCTTCGTATAAGCTGATTGCATTGCTTTGTATTTTATACAAATAATTTATACATCTACTGACAACTCCGCAATATGCTCAATGCTTTGTCATTTGAGCTCACACTCTCAAAATGGACTGATGATGGTTATATTTCATTAAAACCGAAACTGTTTCCTCAATAGAGAGTTTCATTTCGTGGAGACTAACTACCTGGCTTCTTGCTCCTTTATCCTCTTATTAATAAATTATATATAAGCTTATATAATATATATATATATCAGGGCGTTTCATTTGAAAAGAACATATTTTTTTTCGCGGACACACCGAAATATTGTTCCAAACATTAAAAAAAATAATTCCCTCGAAGCTTCAGCCTTTAATTTTAATTTTAAGGTGCGAGTCTCGAGCTGGTGATTTTGAGAGGTTCCAGCGGCCACAATTTTGAAGCTATTTTTTTTTTAATTAAAGCTATTTAAAATATCTACAACTTATAGAAGCCCTTTTTTGATTTTCAAAAAAAATTTTTTTTAGATTAATCAACGCCATCTCTTGCCGCCTAGAGTAACCATTTTCTGAATCGGCTAATAACGCTTTTTCGAGTCTCAGCCCTTAAGTACCTCCTCTCGATCTTGAATTTCCCATTGAAATAACATGTAAATCATTGCATTTTTTTAATGAAATATTTATCTCAAGTGCGTTATTCACAAGATATATTCATTTTAATAAATTGGGAATTGAAAAATTTATTAAATTTCAACTTTTATTGTATATAATTTCTTAAATACATTGTACTGAATATATCTTGTGAATAAATATAATAAAATCTTGAGCTAAATATTTCATTTTAAAAAAAGCAATGATTTACATGTTATTTCAATGGAAAAAAATTCAAAGATCAAGAGGAAGTACTTAAAATTAAAATTAACTACAGAAACTTCGAGAGAATTTTTTTTGTTGGAACAATTTTCAGTGTGTCCTCGAAAATAAAAAAATGTTGTTTTAAATGAAGCCAAAACGAATCCTTCTTCAGGACCATGCGGTGTCAAAAAAATAAATAGCCGATTAATCATAGCTTTTATGACAAAATTGAGGGCTATTTGTTTTTTGACACCGCATGGTCTTGAAGAAGGAGTCGTTTTGGCTCCGAAACGTCGACTTATAGCGGGCGGAAGTATTCCAAATAAATTGCCTGATCATCAGCTATTCATTCTTCTCATAAATAATAATTACAAGATAATAAAGATTTGTGAAAGGTAAAAATTATAAGGTAGCCCGTGAAGAAAATAAAATATTTTTAGTTATAGTGAAAAACATATATTCAAGTAGGCCTATTTATTAATTTAAATAAGCGAAAATAAATAAATTAATAAATATTATACTTGATTATGTTTTTCATAATTACTTCATGGACCAATGCATGGTATATATAATTCTTTATTTATTTATAATGGATTTTTTTTTAGGTTATGGAAATGATTAATTTATATTCAAAACAACGAGGTCGAGTAATCGAATTTCGTGAAATTCTTTATGGTTATCGCAGAAATAATCCTTTATATGGAGCTGATTGGATTTTAGATCTTTTATTACTTTATAAAAAATACCGAGGTCGTAAAATGACAATCCCTGTACGAAGACACCTTTATTTACATCAATCATTTTTGGGTTAGTAGTTTATTTAGTAGTTTAAAAAATTACCAAAATTTTTGAATATAGATATTTTACTTATCGTTTATAATAACTAAAAGCATCTTAAAAAGTAAAATTTTTGTACATAAATTGAATCAATCAGGGGTGGAAGGGAAGAGGAGCTGGAATCCCCTCCAACTCGGAAATTTTTTAAAAATAAATAATATGAGTTGGTCCATATTAAGGGGGAGTAGTAGTGAAGCTGTTACGCATGTTTTTGCCGATAAGATGGCGTTAAAAAGTAAGCCAAAAAAACCATCTATTACGAAAATTTGCCAATAGATGTCAGAATGGTAGTTAATAATCTATTTGGTTGACTTTCATTGATCTATAAAAATATTTAAATATAGGCCAGATATAAGCTAATAGAGGAACTGATAGAACCGGCTAGCAAGGGGGTCCAGGGGGCGTGATAATAAATTCATTTTTAAATTTAAAGAAAATTTAAAATTATTGGGACAGATTGTTTTCTGTATTTGCTTGATAACAAAAAAATTAATTTCCATAATTTTTTAATAAATCATTAAAAAAATTATAACTTTCTTTCCCAATATTTCCTTATGAATTTAATTCATTAAAAAAAAAAATTCGCATTGAAAATTCCTTATAATAGTCTAGTTTTTTTAAAGTATGTTTAGACGGCCACTCCTACTCTCTTAATACTACTGTGTTTAAAACTGGATATGGTATCTTGGTTTGATAAAAGATTATATCTGCAAATTTCATAAATATTAGTTAGGAATTTTCCTGAATTTGCGATTATTACGATTTATATGAAATAAGCGATTTTATTTTTGCAAACGCAGGATACTTAAGAAAACAATTGATCCTTTTTAATTCCGCCTATCAAAAAATTTCATCATCTTTAATCTAATCGCTATAATAAATTATTTATTCTATCTAAAAGGGGATAATATCTTCTAATCCACAACATTCGAACTTTAAATTAAATTCCACCAAATTATATAAGATAATGCAATTTGATAAAACACTCCATGTTAATATGCAAATGCTTACTTGAATTTTAACCTGCAAAATAATTTTAAAATTGAAAAATTAGAACAAATAACACTAGTCGACAAAAATGAACTTTTTTCCTTTCACAAGAATTAAAGCTGAATTCAAATATCATTTCAATTTTGCCCCATCAGGCACAGTTTCAGAGATATACAGAAAAATAAATTTTAATCTATAATGTACTCTAAACTAGCTCTTATTTTGAATTTTTAAGATTCTTTTAAGAAGACACCCCTTAGAAATATGCGGATACTTATACTACATATACATTTTGAGTTTCAGTCCAATTGAAGGTCATTTAGACGTGCCGCAAACGGCTTAAAGTTTAAAAAAATCGAATTTTATCTTCTTTTTTTTTCCTTTGGACATCCCTAATGCAATTGTTACTATCCATAAATGCAAAAAACATATATTTACGATATTCTATTGTTCTTTGGCTTTCCAAAAATCGTTCATTCCTGAAAATCTGTTGATTATTAACGAAATTATTATTAACAAAATAGCTATTATATTTATTTTTAAACTATTAATGATTTCGTTAGTAATCAACAGATTTTCATGAATGAATAATTTTTGAAATGCCAAAGAACTATAGAATATCGTATATATCAGCTGTTTGCGGCACGTCTAAATGACCTCCGATTGGGCTGGAACTTAAAATTTATATGTATTATAACTATCTGCATATTTTTAAGGGTCTAAAACTGTGCCTGATGGAAAAATTCTAACTACATTTCTGAATTCAGTATAAAAAAAATGAACTAGATTCACTAATCAGATTTCTTGTGAAAGAAAACCTAGTCGACCAGTATAATCTACTTCATTAGAAGGTCTTAAAATATTCTCAAAACTCGTTCGCATTTGCTTCCTGATACCTGATTGAACAAGAACAATAACTTGACTAAAAATAAATATACTATTGCATTTTCCAATTATTTACTTCTTTATAAGATTTTATTAAAAAATAATATGTAAAAATATTAACAATTTTGTCTTTATTTTTCAGGGATCGAAATGCAAGAAGTCCCACTCGAACTTGATACTTTGAAAGATGAGATAGTCCTTCCTAAACCGAGGAGATTAAATATTCCAAATTTATTTAAAAGATTTCAAAAAACAACAGTAAGAAACACGAGTTTTCATTTGAAAGATAAATTGATAAATTTTATATTACCGCTGAGCGGTCGATTTGATACCTTCAAACGTTTTCTTAACACATATGAACAAGTTTGTTTAAAGAACAATCAAAACGTTTCTCTCTATTTGGTTTTATTTCCAAGTGAATCGGAAAATTCCATTAACTCCACACAATCGGCTATAGAAAGGCTACAAAAAAATTACCCATCTTCATTTATGAAAGTAATCTTTGTTTATAAACATGCTTTTGCTAGAGCTTTAGCTTTGCAAATCGGAGTCTCGCATATTACTTCTAATGATAGTTTGCTCTTTTTTATTGATGTAGATATGATATTTACAGTCAATACGCTAGAAAGAATTCGCATGAATACTATTAAAAATAAACAGGTCTATTTCCCTATAGTTTATACACAATACGATCCTTTTATTACATATCCAGACATCGGCAAGACACCTGATAACTTTTTAATCAATGAAAATACCGGACATTGGAGACATTTTGGTTTCGGTATAGGCAGCATGTATAAGAGTGATTTTTTATCTGTTGGCGGATTTGATACCTCAATTCAAGGTTGGGGTAAAGAAGATGTAGATTTATATGATAAATTCATTTTAAGTCCTATTGCAGTATTTAGAGCTGTTGATCCTGAATTGATCCATATTTTTCATATAGTTCGTTGTGATCCAAACCTAGAACGATCTCAATTAAAAATGTGCCAGGGAACCAGGGCGGACACTTTCGGTGGGGTCAAACAACTTGCACAATTCTTAGACAAATATCCTGAAATTTTAAGTTCATATCGAAGAAATAAAAAAAAAGTTTGATTTTTAAAAATAGTGAGAATCCAAAAATCCACTTTTCTTACATCACCAAGGATATATATTTTAGGGTTGATTTGAAACGAACATTTTTTTTTTCGCGGACACACTGAAATATTGTTCCAAACATCGAAAACAAAATTCCCTCCAAGTTTCAACCCTTAATTTTAATTTTAAGTATTTCCTCTCGATCATTCAATTTTACCAATTTAAATAACATGTAAATCATTGTTTTTTTTTTAAATTGTTATAGTTCCATTCGGATTGATGATTTTACATTTCGATTAGTCGCAATCTGTAGTGTATTAGACCCTCTTTAAAATGTCCAGTATTGTTTTATTGTTACTTAAACCTTTCGTCGGTGTTGGCCTCAAAAGTCCTATTTCCATGAAATTGTCATATTTTATTTGTTATTAACAAAACGGCTGAAGATATAATAAAAAACGTAAGAAAAAATTTGCAGGAAATTAGATTTTCTACAAAAAATATCGTATGAATATTTAGCTCAAGTGCTTCATTCACAAGATATATTCAGTTTAATATATTGAGAATTGAAAAATTCATTAAATTTCAACTTTTATTGTATTATAGAAGCCGTACAACCAGAGGTTTACTTTGCTTAAAAAACTTTTTGCAAATTGAGATGCAAGATGAAGAAATAAAATTAAAAATTTTATTTATCAGGATTTATTATTGTATTATTTCTTTAAATACATTGTACTGAAAATATCTTGTGAATAACGCACTTGAGCTAAATATTTCATAGGACATTTTTTGTAGAAAATTTAGTTTCCTGCAAGTTTTTCCTTAGGTTTTTTATTGTATCTTCTGCCGTTTTGTTAATAACAAAGAAAATGACTATTTTCATGAAAATTGGACTTTCGAAGCCGACCGTTTCGGTTCAAGTAACAATAAAACAATACTGGACATTTTAAAGAGGGTCTAATACACTACAGATTGCGACTAATCGCAATGAAAAATCATAAAACTGAATTGAGCTATAACACTTAAAAAAACAAAAAAAAAAACAATGATTTACATGTTGAAAAAATTCAACGATCTAGAGGAAGTACTTAAAATTAAAATTAAGGGCTGAAACTTCGAGGGAATTTTTTTTTTCGATGTTTGGAACAATATTTCAGTGTGTACGCGAAAAAAAATGTTCGTTTCAAAACAAACACCCTAATATATATATTAGGAGGTTCTAGGAGGCTTCCGCGACTAGGTTTATGCGGAGATAAGTTTTCTAAGTAGAGTTGAGATTAACTCGACGTTTCGGCTCTCCTTTTGGCCAAAACGTCGAGTAAATCTCAACAACAAACGCGACTTAACCTGAAAAAGCTTATCTTCGCATATATATAGTAATTTAATTATTTTTGCAAATTACATTGATTTTTTTTTGTTCAAATTACAAATACAAATTGTTATAATTCAATTACATGTAATTCATTACTGTCCATCCCTGTATATATATATATATACACGAGGGTATATTGGAAAGTTTCCGAACTAACCAAGATACAAGACATTTTTTTATCAAATTTATTTTTATTTTTTACATAGTCTCGTTGTAAGTCTACACACTTCTCCCAGCAATCCTCCCATCTCTTTAACCCGCCGAAATAGTACTCGGCGTCTTTCTTATAAAAATAATTGTTTACGATGGTCTCTTCATTTGACAAAAATCTCTGTCCTCCAAGTGCAACTTTTAACTTTGTTGTTTTTTCTCCTGACAAGTCATCGTCTGCAACCAGCATCAATTCCTATATTCTCATTATATATATATATATCTATTTATAGTGTTTGGAGAATAAGGGTCCATGAATAAAGTAAAGATAAAGGAGTAAACCATCCTTTTTGCTATAATCTATTATTTTTTGTATATAATAGTATAGCATGGATAACACTTGTTTATATGGGCCTGGGCGGTTCTGTTACGTTAGCTAGTAATGCGAGGCCTAAATCGAACTCCAGGAGCAGTTACTGATTAATTTTTTTATTGTGCCATCCTCCGTAAACAATGGTGGTAAAATCCATATAATACTGATGAAATAGACACTCCAAATTAATTGAAATTCCAAGTAACACCACTCTGGGCGTAGCTAGGGAATTTGGCTGGGGAGGGATCACTCGCAAAAACATGGTTGGCCTACAGCTGATAGGAGAACTTTGAAATTGGAATGGTTAACTGCTAAAAAGCCAAGACAAAAGCTCACAGCTTTATAAAGAAAAAATAATTAAAAGTGACAAACAATTTGGATCACAGGAATATTCTGTGTGTGTGTGGGGGGGGGGGGGGGGGCATTCATACATACACTTTATTAAACAACCCAAGTTTGTTTATTAAGCCTTTTGTGGTTTTTATTTTTATGGGAGTTTTTAATTATAGACCACATTTTTGTATTAATTATTTATTAAAAACTTGCTCCGGCTCAAGTCAACTAACTGAGAAGCAAGTGCACAGTAATTGAAAACGAATGCAGAATAAGCAGTCGAATCGTTTTACAATATTTATATTTTTAATAAATAATTAAAACAAAAAAGTGGTCTATAATTAAAAACTACATAATACAAGTTTGTATTAAAGTTATGCGTGAAGATGGGAATCGCCGAATGTTGTAGCTCATAAATTTTATACATACAAATAAAATAACATAATCAATAAAATTGTTATTTATTAATAAAATGTTGCTCACATCTTTGTAGGTATTAGTTTTATTAATATCGACACTAAAAAAGTGTTAATCTCCTGTGATGAGGAGATTAAATGATCCATGACTAACTTTTAATTATTAATATCATAAAGTGGTTTTAATTGTTCCTAATTTGAATTACAAAAAATATATTTTAATATTAAATCCTAATAATATTAATTAATTTATGAAAATGTAAAAAAAAAAACGGACCTATTTATCGTATGAATTTAATAATCATTACTCTAATTGTTATTTTTTTTCAGCCCACCTTTTATGTTATCTTATTCTTTTAAACGAACAATGTACGTTTGTTTATATATTTATATGTAAGCACATCAGTTCCCGAAAACGGCTCTAACGATTTTTTTTTAAATTTTAAATTTTTACCAAACAATTTCGTTAGGGCTCGTCTTTGGGAAACTTAGAGTACTAGTACTTTACTGATGTACTTTTTTAGTTTTTTTTTCCAATTTTATAAAAGAAAAACCACCGACGGTCAACCCGGAATTATTATTTAGATCTTAAAACTTTTCTAGTGTTCATAAAGCGTTGATCTATATATTTTATATATATATACCATATAAATAGACTGTCTCTCTTAGTGTAAGCCTCGTAATTATTGAGAAGTGCAAGAGACGAAGCAAAAACCAATTCCTCATTTTGAGCAGCTAAAAAATTGTGATTTATTAATTAAGAGATTTCATCTCATTTAGTGCCAAATAAATACATGAACATTAATATTTTTCTTAAAGACAATTTTAAGCTAGTGAAAAAAAAAACATTATACATTTTTATTATTTTATTTTATATACTGCAATATAAAAAAATTCCCTTAAAAATATTCATACTTTTAAGTTTAATTATCAAATTGGGTTTAAAAAAATTTTCTATTCATATATCATTAAATGAAAAATTTTTTATAAATTTCCAACAATTGTAAATCGTGAAAAAGTGCCTTTTTGTAAAAAAGTGTTAAAGAATAAAGAACATTTTAATGTATTTTAATTTAAATATTATATAAAAATTTTATTAATCTCTTTTTTTTTAACTTTCCTTTATAACTTTTTTGATTTATAAAAAATACTTATAATTATAATATTTTTACTTTAATAAATGAAATTTCCATTTGTTTCAAGAAAATTAAAATATATATTTTGGACAGGCGCAGGCCTGGCAAAAAAGTTAAAATGTCTGCGAAAGTGTAAATATGATGCTGATGCATTTTGTGATACATGTGGCACATTTATTAATGTGCGAGATAAAAAAATTTAAATTCGGCAAAAGCTTCATTTTTATTTAAAATGATTGGTAGCCAATTTAGTTGAAATAAATTTTTCTCATGACTCCAAGCATAATTTTGATAATGCCGTTTTCAAGGCCAATAATGAAGGGGGACTTTATTTGCGGTTTTGTAAGAGAAAGTACTCATGAAAACAAAAAAGAAAGTAACACGCTACATTTTTAAACTTTTTTCAATAATATTGTAAGCTGATATAATAGATTAAAATTAATGTACAAAAGTATTTGTTTTGTTTTTGTAACAGATAAAAAGTAAATATTAAAAGCATCAAACTCCTGGATACAAAAGCAAACTTTTTCATGAATTTTTATTTTTTTGGGATAACTGCCGATAAAGGAATACCCAAATTTCAAAGTCAAAATCGCGTTGACCTGTCATGGGTTATCTGTTTACATTATAATTAAGAAACGACCACACGTGACCAAGGGCGGATCCAGAGGTGTTTCTCGGGGGGGGGGTAATCTGGTGTGGGCGTATATAGAAATTTTTTTCGGGGGGGGGGGGCCTGTTCTCAAAGTTTTCTACGAAAAATTTTGTTTTTCGCGGAACCAAAAATTTTTCCCAGTCAGAAAAATATTTTACCTTTTTTTAGAGACCAAAAACTTTTCCGCCCGCGGGACCAAAAATTTCCCATGTGCCGTTCGCGGGACCAAAAAATTTTTCCCAATCGGAAAAATATTTTACCTTTTTTTAGAGACCAAAAATTTTTTCCGTCCGCGGAACCAAAAATTGCGGAACCAAAAATTTTTCATGCTCCGTTCGGGGTTTCTAAAATTTTTCCCGTTTTTCAAATCTCGGGGGGGGGTAATTACCCCCTTTACCCCCCCCTTGTATCCGCCCTTGCACGTGACGGATGTTTATTTTTTATGCATACTGAGAAACAAAGAAGGCTTTCTTTGTTCATATCATCGATATTTTAATGGAATAAAATGATATAATAAAAATATTTGTTGTGGAACTTTTATTTGATGGCGTCAAATTTTTTCGCTCTTCTATCATGTCGCGTTACAAGCCGTGACTCTACAAGCCATGACGTCACAAGCCGTGACGACAAAAATAGGAAAGTTGAAATTTAATATATATGACGAATTATAAAAAAAAATAATTGTGAGATTTAATTATTCAATTTTTAAATTGATAAAATATAATTTTTAAAATGCCTACGATCCGAAAAAAAGTTTCACCTGCGTTTCATAAAACCACACAATGTTTCTTTTTATTCACCATTATTATTACAATTATTCCAAAAATAGTTTTTAAAATAATTTCAAAAATTTTAAAGTGTCTTGAGCAAAGTGATTTAAATTTTTGGCATATTTATTTTATTTTTATCTTAAACATGTAGCTTTATCAAAATTAAAAGTGACTTTGTCAGCCCCTTGAGCAAGGGGGAGGGGGTAAAGAGGGTAATTACCCCCCCTCCCCCGAGATTTGAAAAAAATATTTTTTTAATGTAAAATTTTAAAAATTAATACTTAAAAATTTGATTTGTATTTATATTCTGGCAAACTAGTACAGAATGCGTCTTTAAATTACCAAAATTAGGAAAAAATAGTGTGTTGTGCGACCAGTCACACCAGAGTACCCCCCCCCCCCCCCCCCGAGAAACACCTCTGGATCCGCCCTCGCCCTTGAGTAACCGCTTCCAAGATACCCAATTTTAGTGCAAGATAATAATGCGTTTGTACAGTATACGAGAGGGAAAGTCATTCCCGAATGTTTTTAAATTAAAATCCTAGATAAATTCTCGATATAAACATGCACGTTAAAAAAATATTAATATTTTAACCTTGGGAAAAATTTTCTGCCTTCATATCATGTATATAAATAAATAAACATAGTTAATAGTTTTTTTTTTTTTAATTTTTCTTAAATAATAAAAATAATGAATAAATTAAGATCCCGTTAAATGTGGAGATACCAACAGCTATATAGAGCAGTTTAAACGAGGTCATCTTAATCTTAATCTTAAATACGTGAATCAGTTGTCTGCGGTCCCTGAGCTTTGATACCGTCCTCAAATAATAATCTAAAAACCTTAATGTACACTCAAAGTCCCTTTTATTTTTTAATACAAGTTTATTTAAGTTGTTTATTTTGCTAGACATGTTTTCATAAAATTTATATTTTTACTTTTTAATAATGGTTAAGCGCTTTAGGGCACTTACAAACAAGTTCCTAATCTGAATTTTTTTAATAGAATTTAAAATATATATATATATATTAGCGGAGTGTCTGTCTGTGCGTCAGTCTGTTACGCTGTTTGACCAACTTCCTTTAAATTTGAAACGAAATTTTGCAGTCTTCAAAAAATTTCGGAAAATGAATTTGCCCATTAGAAAGCATTGCATGAAAAATTATTAAAACTATTATTATGGGAGTTTTTAATTATTATTAATTATTTATTAAAAATATAAATATAAATACTGTACAACATTTCGACTGCTTATTCTGCAGTCTTTTTCACGTACTGTGCACTTGCTCCGACTCAAGTGAACTAACTTCTAAGGGACCGTTACGTGCATGATATAGCAAGTACACAGTACTTGAAAACGACTGTAGAAGCAGTTGAAACGTTGTAGAGTACCTATATTTTTAATAAATAATTAATACAAAATGTGGTCTCTAATTAAAAACTCCCATAATAATAAGATTTAAACTTTCGACCGTTGGTTCTGAAACATTTTGTAAATTAAAATTAAATATACAAATTAAACACTAGGTTATTTGTTTCAAAGGTTTTATTAATTAAAAATTAACACTTGATACGTATTTCGACAATTCCTTGTCATCATCAGAAGCAATCAGAATGTAATGACTTCTGATGATGACAAGAAATTGTCGAAATACGTATCAAGTGTTAATTTTTAATTAATAAAACCTTTGAAACAAATAACCTAGTGTTTAATTTGTATATTTAATTTTAATTCCCATAATAATAATAATACAAACTACAAAAGCTTTAATAAACACATTATTAAAGCTAATTAATTTTAATAATTATTAAATAAATATCTCCCATTAAAAATTGTTTGTTATAATTAAATTCAACTAATTATTTTTTAATTAATTTGTTATTTTTATTATTATTTGTCCTCAACGAGTTGACTAAAAAATTGCGGCACTTAATAAAGAAAAGACGGGGGGTTCGCCGCAGGCAGGCCAGCTGAGGGAAGCGAAGTCTGCTTGGCTAGTTGAATACTATATTTCTCTACCTATACTTTTATTTATTTATTTTTGGGTTTCAGCGAAGGGAGAGTATACCCAGTATAGCTACGGTCTACGTCTATCTATATCAGATTAAAAGCTCAAATTTTGGATGATCTGTCCCCCCCCTCCCATTCCTCAAGATAACGAAGTATTCAAGTTAAAATTCCTAAAAAAAAACTAATTCGTGTATTATATATGAGTATAAACTAATTAACTGCATTTTATATTCATGAGATAATTGAGCTGAGGGTCTCTATCCGGAAATAATGAGTTCTATTTATTTTAATTTATATATGCAACTTTTTCAGTTAATATAGGTATAGAAAACAAGTTAACAAAGAAGAACAAAAAAAAAAAAAAAAGAATTGTTCTCGTGAAAGGAGCTGCAATGTGAGAAAAAGTACTCTCCTGAGAAATTTTATCCGCCATTGTTCATTTCGCAAAGATAATATAATCTAAACTTTGATTTATATCAATTATTAAAGGAAACAAAAAGTCGACATTTCATGTTTAAATTATGATTAATATCTTTTTATATAATTCGCTAATGTCCGTCCGACTGTCACGCTCTAATTGGGTAGCTTCCCGTTGAAATTTTGAAACGAAATTTTTTATGATTAAAGAGGACCTTCTCGGGATTACAGGAAAATTATTTTCATCCCGAAATTCCTATAACATTTTGAGTTATTAATTCCTAAAGTTACGATTTCTCCCATAGGAATGTATAGAGAAATATTTATGTATTTTCATGTCTATGAATATAAACAAATCCTCAAGCAGGCATTGGATAGGAATAGTAATGATAATTTTTTTTTTCATAATTAAGAAAAGGCGAAGGTCCGCCTCAGGCGGAACCGAGCAAGCTAACCTAAAAATCGCTCATGACAAAAAACCAAATCAATTAAAGAACGAGTGCTATGCAAATAAATGGTCATAACTCACATTCAATATCTACAAATGAACGGATCAGAGGCATCATTTGGGGGGGGGCATTGCCCCCCCCCACCAAGGGCTCTGATTTTTAAAATTTTATATTATTCTAAATAAAAAATTTCAAAATATATCTACGAGTATATAACTGTACAAAATTAAACAAAAATTAAATATCTTTTGGCCTATTTGTAAGTAAATTCGAAGAAAAAAAATTCCCCTCCCCCAACCCCAAGTAAAAGTTGAAATGATGCCACTGGATAAGTTCTTAAAAAATTAATCTTCCTTACGACCAACTGCAATTGATAAAAAAAAATAAATTCATTTAAAATAAATAATATTTTATAAATATTATTAATTAATAAAGAAAATAAAATATGAAATTATTTAAAAATTCTTAATTGTTTACACCTATTAATATTTTAGATAATTAGATAAGATGAATAAGTAGAAAATTAAAGTGAAATTTCAATTAAATTGGACCAGAATCCACAAGCCAAGAAGAAAGAAGAGGGCGTGGGACTCCCCTATATCAACAACAACAAAGTAAAATTATAAATAAACAAACATTCTCATATTATTATGGTTTCTACAATTCGAGGAGGAAAGTCAAGGCTGCCATAACGGTTGCCTACGCTCTAGGCACCATGAGTCAGAGACAGTGGCTTACAGTTGTTTATTTTGTATGTATTTATCTATCTATATACAAGTATCAATATAAATAAAGAATTATATGTCATGTGTTGGTCCATGAAGTAATTGTTATGAGTTGCCTTCTCTCAGGGAGTTGTTAGGATTTAAATAATAAAAGTGAAGATTGAAAATATAAGTTTATTGTAAAGATGTTTAAACAAGGTCCGACACTGATGAGATCGAGAGAGAGAATCCCCTCCAGGGCCTTTTATACGATTTTTCCAGACAGTAATCCCCCAGTCCCGTGGGAACAGACATACACGTGTAAAGATTCTAGACGCTGAATTTGCACTTTTCTATGGGAATCTTTGCATGTGTTTATTGTTCTAGCCAGATAACAAATTATCAATTAGAAAAATAAAATAAAATATTTTCATATTTGGAGGCCTATGACGACTCGGGGCCTGGGGCGGACCCCCCCGCCCCCCCTCGGTACGTCACTGGTCAGAGACAAGCCATGAGATATTTTTTTTACAAACTGAGGCATTTCCACAAGTCTTTTTGAACTCTTGGGCTTATTACTTTCTTTTACCTGTAGAGAGGAAGTATTGTATTCATGTTAAAAATTGAAAAGAATTGAAAAATTGATTGAAATTTTATTGTTTATTGTATTGAATTTTTCCTGTGCATTAAACATGTAAATCAAAATTGCCAAAAAATACAAGTTTTTTACTGATATACTTTTTTAGTTTTTTTTTTTTCAATTTCCTCAAAATTGGCTCTAAAATTTATAACTCAATTATTTTTTAGATGATCTTTAAAATGTATTTCCTCATTTTGCCCTCAAAATTGTATGAAGGACACTTTACTTTTGCATTTCATAGAAATATGCCATGATAACAAAATAAAAATATTTTTTTGTTTTTAAATTTGATATCTTGAATACTATTCTTCGGCCGGAAGTTGGAAGATTCAATTTACAGAAGGGCCTTTTTGGGGATGAAAATTTTTTAAATACCAATAAGCACTAGATACCTTCAAATACTAGCAACGTTAAGATGATTTGAGACTTAAAATTGATAGTTTAAAATAAATATAAAAATATATCTAATCAAAAATCATAATTAGATTTTATAACTTTTTCAATTTTTTCTCGGGAGGGGGGGGTGCGGCCGACCCCCCCCCTTTCCCCCTTTAATTCGTCCATGGATGAAAGAAAATGTGTGCTGTGTAAACTTCACACCAAATTTTTTATATATTTCGGAAGTTGGGTAAATGAGAAAATTTACTTAGTGTAAAACAATAGAGTGCAGTTAGTTCTTATTGGACTTTAGGTTGACATTTCGATCCTAAGCTCAGAGATAATAAATAAATATCTAGCGGCACCAACTTTCTTTTTTTGAACCCGAAATATTTTTGTAGTATTAGCATGTGGAAAGTATTCCATTCATTAATTATTAATATGAGTATTGATAAATGAAATATTTGAGTTTTTTGCGTCTTAATTTTATTTTGTCTTGTTTCCAAGATTGTCTTTAGACACTCTACTCTATTTTTATAATGGATAATTCTGTCACGTATAAACAGTATTTACTTCTATTTTAAAACCGTCTAGGGAAAAGTAAATAACCTCTTCTGATTCGTAGCAATAATTCGTACCTTGTGTTGTTCAAGCTTAAAGGTCAATTAAATTAAACCAAATTATTATAAAATTAGATGACGTGTCTCTTCAGTAAAAACGCAATTTGCCTGTTTAATACAAATCATCTCATTTCAAATTATTTAATATTATTTATCTCAGTTGTTTTTTTTCTATTTGATTTTTATTTTCATTTGGTAGGGCTATTTAAAATAATTCTGAAAATAATTTTATTTATACAATAGGGCCATAGTGATAGAAAAAATATTTTTGGTTGCTCAACGATTTTTAATTTTTTAAATATGCAGTATTTTTCCTCTATTCATGGGCGGGAGCGTAAATTCGAAGAGGCGGACTAGGCGCGGCAATTTGTGAAAAAAAAACTGCTTATTTATATACGAATAAATTTAATACAACCCCCATAAACTTAGTATGTCTAACTGAAAAGTATTTGATGTTGAAAAGGTATAGGTAGTCAGACGTCTACCGGCGTGTTAGGGTGTTTCTCATTGTTGGGGTGTTTGAAGGGGGAGGGGGGCAAATGTCTAAATCTTTCCTGTTCACTGAGGCATTTTGTTGAAGGCCTTCTCAAAATCCATATAAACAACGTCCACTTGCCCATTAAGATCCCATTTATAGATAGGAGTTCACTAAGGTTTGTTGTTGTATATCTTCCATGCATAAAACCATGTTGGTTGTGTTTGATTTGGTGAAGTACCTGAGAATATACTTATATGATAGTGAACAATGGATTCAAAGACCTTGGGGACGGTGCCTAAGATGGATATCGGCATAGTCTCCAATTGTCTCCCCCACTTTTTTTCTTCATTGGTATTACTTTTGATTCCAACTTTCAGCATATATACCCATTTTTGAGCTTAATATATGAGCGGCTCTATTAAACGATCACATAATAAACTGAGGAATCCCATCAGGGCCAACTGCTGATTTTGGCTTAAGTTTATTTATTGCTTTTTTGACTGAATTTATTGAAGGAATGTCAATTTTGTCTCTATTCTATATCTTCAATTCTGAAATAGATGATGCTGAGTCAAAAAAAACTTCAAGACTTTCGGTATCCAAATGTATTTTATTAAGGCCGTACCAGGCTAACGTTTCGGGCTCATGTCTAATTAGAATTATATATTTCTTTGTATATAAATCTGGTGTTGCGAAAACTTCAATGATTTTACTTAAATTATTAAATTCAAATTAGATTAAGATCTAACCTCTAACCAAATTAAGTAAAATCAAAATTTTTCGGTAGACAGCGAATTATTATGTAAATAAATGCTTAAATGCGTTAATCTGATTTATACATAAAATATTATTCAAACGTGAGAGTGTTAATCCAAGATTATTAATTTATGCTAATGTTCACTCGAACCGAGCTTCAAAAAAAGATCCTGTTCTTTTAGATAGTTTATAATTACACATATAATAAAAGCTTAGGTCTAAGTCCAGTGTTTTCTAATAATTCCTTCCGAGGATTCCTGGTTCCTCTCTACTGATTAATAAAAATAAAAACGATTAGTTGACTTATTGCGGCTAGTTTTCTTATATTTGATTCTCAACAAACTTGACTTTGATAAATATTTCTTCATAATTTCGTTAATAATTAACAGATTTGAAAGAATGAACGGTTTTTGGAAAGGTGTGATGAACTATAGAATATCGTAAATGTTTTTTGCAATCAGGGATGGTAAAAATTGTTTTAGGGGTGTCCAAAGATAAAAAAAAAAAACTGAAAAATTCGATTTTTCTAAACTTTTAGCCATGTTTTTTCACAACTAAATCACCTCCGATTGGGCTGAAACTTTATATTTCTATGTGTTTCAATTATCAGCATATTTCTAAGGGCTAACACCTTGAAACAATCTAGGAAATACAAAATTAGAGCGACTAGTGTGAAATTTTTATTTAGTTCTTGATCGCAGAGAATAGTTCAGGTAGAGAGGTTATACCATCCTTGTTAAGGTTTTTGGCCAGGTTTTCCTTAACAGCTTAAGAAAGCATTGGATTCAAGTCAAAAATTCGATGTCGAGATTTTGATGGATATACACGTTTTGAGGTCCCCTGAATCCAAAAAAGTGGCTTTCGCAACGTGGCCTGTCTGTTTGTTTGAGTGTCCGTCTGTGTTCAATTTTAAGCATGAAGGAATTGAGTGAGCTATGAGGCTGAAATTTTATATTTAAGCTAGACATCCCACTGGAGCGTGAAAATGAGATTTTAAACAAAATCGGTCAAAAAGTACTAGTACTTTACTGATGTACTTTTTCAGTTTTTTTCGATTTTCTCAAATTAAAATTAATAAATCAATTATTTTTTAGATCCTCTTTAAAATATATATTCTCATTTTGCCCTGAAAATTGTTTTAAGCACACTTTACTCTTGTATTTCATAGGAAAGATAGGAGAAATGATTGCCATGGTAACAAAAATATAAATAGGCCTATAAATATTTATTTTACATAAATATATATTTTATATAAATATAAATATTTTCCCATATTTATAAATTTTACACGTTGACGTCATTTCAGTTTTTGCTTGGAGGGGGGGGGGGGGGGGCAAAATTAATTTATATACCTCTATAATTTTATCTATATACCATCTTCTATATTTATTTATAAAGAGAGAGTGTGAGTTTGTTTGTATATAGGGCTGGGGCGGGGGGGCCGAGGGGGTCCGGGCTCCCCCCCCCCGAAATTTCCCAAACACATATACATATATAGGGATATACAGAAATCAGCACAACAAATTTTTCCACAGGACAGAAAACTTTGGTTCCGCAAAAAATTTCGTGTGAAAAAAAATTTAGTTTCTTAAAAAAAAATTTTCCGCAGAAAAATTTTTGAGTTCAGCCCCCCTCCCCCGAAAAAATTTCTATATACACCCCTGATATAGGGGCTAAGCTCAGAATTTACTATTGTCTTCCAAAACATTGGTAGGGGGGCAAATGCCTCCCAAATGACGTCCCTGGTTGAATTCTATCTAATATAATGCCGTCTGTCGAAAACTAAATATACGTCGACACAAAAAATCTGGTGTGACAAGCACAGAACACAACTTCCAATTACCGAAGGTAAGACTAACATGTAAATTGTGTGCTGTGCGACACTCTGAATCCGCTCTTGAATTATTCTATAATGTGCATTAAATTTTGAAAATGACTAAGACCTTTCAACTGTATTTGAGGTTTATTTACATATATAAATCATTCTGGAGGAGGGGTGAGGGTTCTAAGTCTTGAACCCCTACCCCCATCAAAAATTCCCAAGAATATATAAAAATAAAAATGAAGAGAAATATGAAATATTTAAATTTTCGGATAATAAATAGAAGAAAATAAATATTTTTTTAAAGGGAAAAATTAATAATATTTAATCTATTGATTGACAAGTTTAATACTCGAAGATATGACGCAATTGTTTTGTATCTTGTCGATAGTTTATTTATTTTTTAATCCATTTACTGGCAGAATTAACTGTCTTTGTGCGTTGTTCTAATCAGGAGGGGCAACGGAAAGAGGAGAAGAATTAGAATTACGAAGCCGTTGATCTCTATAAAAAGAGCAACTGGCAGGAAGGCGAGTTCAGTTCAATTCGGACTCGGCGCCTTTCTCAAGCGAACTCCGTCCCCCTCCGAGCCGTAAAGCCCCCGGGGCTTTCAACTTCCGCACCCTTCAGTTCATTTCAGCAGTTGGTTCCTGCTGTATGGGTGAGTCATCTCATATTTATTATTTCCATTTTTAATCAACTTTTTTCTTTTTATTATTTCATGCAGCCATTTATTATTTTATCGTTTTTAACATAATACAACATTAATTATTAATATATTCTTATTATTATTGATAATAAGTACCTTTTTATTGATAATAAATACCTTTATACAATAACTCAATGTTATCACGTGTAAAATTTATTATTCACATTTTGAATTCAATTAAAAGAAAAATCACAATTTTTTAGCCCTAATTATTAAACTATATAAATGTCATTCTATATTGATCCCAATCTTAAAATTTAAATTTATTTGAAATCTTATATTTGATTTTTAAATTGATGTTTTTAATTATTTTAAATCTTTAGTTTTAATATTGATATTTTTATTTCTTTATATAAAAAGATATTCATGAATACCTTTTTTTTTCTCAATTCTCCTTTTCTTGGATGAGTCATTTTTAGTAGAAAGATTAATCAATCCTATTAATCATTTATTCATTTTAATATTGATTTTATTCATATATAAAATTTCAATTCCATTTTTAACAACAACTTAGATTATAAAATATAAATGAATGAAATTTTTAATTGGACTTTGAATTTCCATTTATATTATTATATTAAGTAAAAAAAAAAAGAAAGGAAATATAAAAACGTAGATTTCTTTGTTTGATTCACATCCTTTTGGAAAGCAAAACAAACTCTGTGCTTTCGTAATCAGAACGTTGTCTATTTTTTGCAAACACATGGATTATCAAAGCTAGCTGGCCTTGAGATGCAAATTGCCTTTTTTCCGCACACTATCGAATAATCAAATGTCATAAATTTTTGTATTAGTCATCAGTCATCACCATTTTTTGTAAACAAATTAAAGGCCCATTAAAAAAATTCAATTATTTTTTTTCCTCTTGATGACATTTAAGATAGCTACTTTTCCTCCAGGGCACTATTATAAAATTTTAATTGCAATTAAATTGTTCGTTAAAGAGGTCTGCAAATAACAAAGAAATTTTTTTTAATCTTTAACAGTATATGAATCATTTTTTCCACAAATCCGTTATGCATATAAATAAATTGGAGGCCCTTAGGTACACAAAGTAAACGTCATCAAGAATTACAACTTCTATGAATTTTTTAATATTTATATTGCAAATTCGAGTGATAATCTTGCTGCATTCATAAAGATTTTAGACATAAACAAACAAAGATGATTTAAAAGACAAATCAGAATCTTGCAAAAAATGAATTATGACGATTACTTGTGTACAGTGAGGGACAATATTAAGTCCCACCCATGCCTTTTCTACATGTGATTATTTCATTTTTAAAAAAAATATATATTTTTTAATGGAAACCTCCATGGTTCAAACCTAGAAAATTTCCAATAAAGATTTTCATTTTCTTTTATAAAAACAATGAAATAATCTCAAGTAGGAAACGCTTGGGTGGGACTTAATATTGTCTTGAGGTTGTATTTATGTGAGTTTCACGAGGGTACCCTAGTTACCCCCGAGTTACCCTCGTGAAACTCACAAAAATACAACCTTAGTTCAAAATGTTTCACTTGAAACCCAAACCGCAATCCTTAAATTTACTTAATATTGTCCCTCACTGTACCTAAGGACCTCCAATATATATATATATATATATATATGAGAATTTGTGGAAAAAATGATTCATATACTGGAAACAATTTTGTCATCATTTTAGTCATAAATAAAATATTCATTATTTAAACTATCATACTCTTAAAAAATTCGATATAATCATTTTGTAAAAGAAATTTATATGATTCTTGAATACGATATTTCATTTCAAAGCATCTTTATTTTGAAAAAAAATCATGCCTTTTTTTTCTATCATTATTCCCTGACCAAATTTTAATCTGGTAGAAATTTTTATTTCTTTGGCTGCCAGATCAGGTGATCTATGACCAATTGCTTTCGTATTCCTGATAAACAAAGTATGTGTTCTTTGAACTTGTATTTATCATTTTATGAAATTATTAAATCACTTAAATTAGATTTATTGATAAAGCGTTAAATAACATTGCTTAATCGTTTTTTTTTTCTTTCTTTTCAGAGAACAAGATAGCAATAACGGGTCCCCCTGTAGAGCCCAAAAGCAGCTGCAGGGATGAATGTGGCTATGTACCTACAGTCGGTCGTTGGGGCATGGAATGGCCAAGTTGACTCGAGACTGGAATTTTTGAAGAGATAAGAGGGGTTCCTGAGTGGCCTGACGGCCACCCATTACCTCTACCTACATGGGGAAGTCCCAAAAAGGCTCTCGAAGTGCCGACTGTCGAAAAATATGAGGAACTTGCGGCCACCGTTGAACTAACGGTTCAACAACTGTTACAAGCACATAATTACAACAGTGTCGGTAACTTATTAAGGTATAACTAATTGATTTATTTGATATTTTAAGAAACTATCAACAATTTTCTCAGTTAAATAGCTTTTTAGGGATTCATTCAATCCATTTTTAATACAATAGCATTACTTTATTGTAGTGCAAAATAAATTTTACTGAATATATTTTTGCTGGTGAATCGAGTAAATTACTTTTTCCAAGTGTGAAGACTTAAGAATTTTTTAATCCTTTTAACCTTTTATACACGGACATACAGAAAAAAAAATAAAAGCTAAAATCAAAGGGTTTAACCTTGAGTATGATATTGGAAAAAGTATATATATATATAGTTTTTATTACCAAACCACTGTCAAAGTGAATATTTGGAAATTAATTTCCTAATTAAATAATTCAAGAGTACAAAAATATAGAAATAAAGTTGACTAAAGTTGGATAAAAAATCAACTTTATTTCTATATTTTTGTACTCTTTATTTAATTAGGAAATTAATTTCCAAATATTCACTTTGACATTGATTTCGTAATAAAAACTATTTTTTCTGTTTTATCATCGTTGATTATTTAGACAGGATAAAAAGGATTCCAAGACAAATTACACAACCAGCATAGCCACAACTTTTATTTATTAATAAAGAGATATTTTATTTCCAATTTGAATTCGTTTTATGAAATTTTGTTTTGTTTTTTTTCGTTTTATGAAATTTTGTTTTGTTTTTTGTAGAAATTTGTCTAATTCACTATAATGGTAATAAAAACAAACGATTCCAGTAGAAAAGAATGATTATTTAATTGAAATACATAACATATACTCATAATCTATAGAGAATAATCAAAAAGATGTCAATAATCAATGGGATGATATTTGATAATGACATTGATAAACTTCCCAGATGTTTTTAGGCTAGTTCATGTTGAGAATTAAATTTCCATTCTCATCTCTCACATTTAAAATTTAATTTAAATAGATTGAGTTTGCAAACCTATTCTCAATTCGTAAATATGTATAATTATGGTAATAAATTATTTATTAAAAATATAAATACTGTACAACGTTTCGACTGCTTATTCGACAGTCGTTTTCAAGTACTGTGCACTTGCTCCGACTCAAGTGAACTAACCTCTGAGGGATCGTACTTGAAAACGACTGCAGAATAAGCAGCCGAAACATCGTACAGTATTTATATTTTTAATAAATAATTAATAAAAATCAAAAAAGCGCTATTAATAATAATAAAAACCGCGCAATTCATGGTATCCTTTTGCATATCTCTACATCTGAATTTAGGTTATCTTTAATTTACTACTTCGTTAATAGTTACTAATTTTCTCTAATTATTTTAGATTCTATGAAGAATATAGAAATGAAAAATCGAGCCTGGCTGAATTTTTCCATCGATATAGACCACCTATCACTGAGCAACATTACACCTGCGTTGGTTTGGCTTTGGAATTAGTATACCGTTTATATAGATTGGAATATAAATTTCCCGGCTTATCTGAGCATATATATTTAATTTCCTGCGAAGAAGTAAGTTATTAATTAGGAAGGAATTATTATTAATTAAAAAATTCATTATTAAAATATAATTTCATTTTTTTCCAGGCCATCGATGATGTAGATTGCTATTTAAGTGTAGATGAACCTGATGCTTTAAGTACAGAAAAAGAACATGTTCTTGTGGGAATGAAATTAAAAATCGCTGGTCGACCAGGCATGCTTTTGCTCGATCCGGGTTATCATATTGCTAGAGTGATCACCGTCATGTCTGATAAAACCTATCCCCATACAGGTATCTTTTTTCGTTAAAGGTTTTATTTATTTAATGATACAAAATTAATTTATTTATTTAATATTTTTTAATAAATCAAATTACTACACTCATTTTATTTAAACTGATAGCTCACTCCAAAACTAAAATTTAATTCTATGGAAATGAAACTGTATCAACGTATTTATTGAGTTCATATTCATGGAAAAAATTTTTGACAAATGATGAATCATAAATTATAAATGCCCCAATTTGTTTGGAATATATTAACCCCCCTCCCTAATATATATTGGATAGTGATGTTTTTGAATTACAATTTTTTCCAACAAATTATTATTATTGGTTATATTTTGCATAAAATAATTGTTTCAAAATATGAATCTAATTTTTTATACAAAATAGAATCGAACAGTAATTTTTGAAGAGCATGTTCTTATGCATTATCGGGGTTGATACTTCTTGCAAGACAAAAAAGACTCAAAAACAAATGTAAACTAATAAATTAATTTTAAACTGGTAACCGCTTTAATAGGAGAATTAAATTTAAGTACACACGGTTTTTTTTTTCAATGATATATTAATTTAATATTAACACTATGCGCTTATGGACACCATATGTGTCGAAATGCGCATAAAGTGTTAATATTAAATTAATATATCATTGAAACAAAAAACCTTGTGTACTTAAATTTAATTCTCCTAGTAAACTAATACCCGTATTCATAGTTCAGCCTTATCTTAAGGATGGAAGAAGCCTTGCCTTAGAGGGAACTCAAAGGAAGCAAAAACCAAAAGTCCCGAAAATATTATATTTTATGGATTTTTAATGATAAATTGGAAACAGCAACATGGCTGCTGGAATTAAGCCCGAAGCTAACCTTGCCTGAACCTACCCTTTCCCTTTTTTCTTTTTTGTTTACATGTCAAAGTAAAATCACTCTTGGACGAGATTCAGTTTGTTTTTAATAAATATTAATATATTATGAAAACGAAATCTTTAAATCAATGTCCAATAAATTGAGTAAGCTTATATATAACAAAAGTTAACATTATTCAAAAGAGAAGCACAATTTATTAGCGAAGAATCCGCAATTGGAAATCAAAAAAATGATACCGCAGCCATTGATTAAAAAAAAATTAGATGCGTTAGAAACCAAAAAATATAATGGACCAAGCAGGCCTTTCATAGAATCCGATTAACTGCTCTTTCATCATCAAATTCTTCTGATGTCAATTTTCAAACTGATGATTTATTTAATAAATAAATCTATATTCTTAATTTTAATTTCAATTTTTAGTAATTTAATTTGTGTTGAATAATAGAAAGAAAAACAATAATTTTAATTTTCACATATAATTAAACCAAAGAGAATAGCAATAAATTAAATATAAATTATATAATAAAATTACTTTTCTGTTTTATATAATAATATTTTATATACACTAACATATCAACAAAAATATATAAAATGAGCTATATGGATTCCTTGTTTCTCAAGGAACGACTATGAATACGGGGCTGATTCAAACTTAGCGAATTGTGTGAGTTCCTAATAAAATTATTTAATTAAATATATCTTCTTTCTTTTTTAGGATGGTTCACTCAATCTGAAGATTCAAAATGCCGTAAAGAATATAATTACACTTTAACACCTCATGAAGAATATGTAGTGTGGCTAGAAAGAAACACAAGAAATAATATAGAAAAAATGTCCATCAGTGTTTTGTATGTTGCTCGACCTTTTCTCGACCCGATTGATGTCACTGAACGAAGAAATTTGGTTTATAATTTCCGGAGTATGCTCGCACGAGATACAAAAGGATTCCTTTTAGCTGGCATTTATTTTAAAATTGATGATCCCTTGAAGGATCAGGAAGAAGGTCCATCCTGTACATTATTATATCAATATAATGGGGAATCAAAAAGATCAAAATTACTATTATATGAGATATTAAATAACAGACTTAACAGCGGTCTTCAAGAAGAAATCCGAATGTGCGAACAACAAATGGGCCTATCGATGAAGACTTTAGAGTCCATATTATATAACGTTGCCGAATTACTTGCTGACACCAATTTCCGGATGGAATTATTATCAATCAACAACAACATCAACGAGATGTCTTGTGACAACTAGGCCGAGCTTCACCGATACCAAGAAAATACTTCTTCATCTATTAGAGTATTTCTAGAGATTTTGCTTTTAATAATTTTTCTAGGTTTTTGCTTTATTTTATCAATATATTATTTTATGAAATCATAACCTAAACTGCTTTGAACTGTATTTAAGATTTTATTGGTATTCGGTGAAAGAACGTGTTTTTTTTTATTGCCCTTCCTCATTTTTTTAAAATTACTTTTAAATATATAATCATATTATATGAAATATAATTATTTAATTAAAACATGTATGGCAATTATAACCAGATTATCATAAATATGTATTCTATAGGATATATATATATATATATACATATATATGTTATCTATAAAATAAATTAAAAAATGAAGAATGTTTTTAAAATAATTTTTCTATTAAAAAATGAAAAATTTAAAATCCTTATAATTGTTATATTCAACTAATATGTAGTAGGTCTTCACTTTCAAAAAACAATAATCAATTTTTTAACTTTCTTTTTATATTATTTCTTTAATATATATATGTATATATGGCAATGAAAGATAGTTGATTGGAGAATGTTTTATTTCATGTATTGCATTTTTTACTTTATATTTTAACCCAATATGAATTAAAATTTTTAGCTTATTATTTCTCAACGATGTATACAACAATATGAATGAAAAATAAAAATAAACATAATGGAAATTCTCTTTCATTCAACATTTAATTTTATTGTTTTTAACATAATTAAGAGCTCTTATTAAAGAAGTAATTACTTTCACTTTTAATTATAAAAAATAACTTCCTTTAAAAAAATCAAGAACCGTATTATAAAGGTTTTTTATTTTACATATTGTGTATAGACTTTTCGTCTATTACTTTGAAATCTTATCTTATCTTATACTATTAAACGAGCAATGTATGTTTGTTTGTAAGCATATTAGTTCTCAAAAACGGCTCTAACGATTTTTTTCAAATTTTAAATATATACTATTTTCGATACAAATAAGAAATTGCACTAGGTCTCGTGTTTGGGAAAATTCGGGTGTTAGTACTGTACTTTTTTAGGTTTTTCCAGTTTTCTCGAAATTCTCTTTAATGATTTCTTTTAAATTTAAATATTTACTATTTCTGGTATAGAAAACAAATTCCGTTTAATCTCGTCTTTACAAAACATCGGGTACTAGTACTTTACTCATGTAATTTTTTAGTTTTTTCCAATTTTCTCGAAATTCTCTTTAACGATTTTTTTTTCAAATTTTAAATATATACATGATCTTTTTACGATATACAAAACAAGTCAGTTTTGATCTCGTATTTTGGAATCTTCGAGTACTAGTACTCTACTGATGTACTACTTTTTTAGTTTTTTCTAATTTAAAAAAAAAACTACCAAGATCCACCTCGGTCAACCCGGAACCAAGGGCGGATACAGGGGGGGGGGTGAAGGGGGTAATTACCCCCCCCCCCCGAGATTTGAAAAAAAAAAAATTATTTTTAATGTAAAATTTTAAAAATTAATACTTAAAAATTTGATTTGTATCTATATTCTGGCAAACAAGTACAAATTGCGCCTTTAAATTACCGAAATTAAGAAAAAATTGTGTGCTGTGCGACGGTCACACCAGATTACTCCCCACCCCCCCTCGAGAAACACCTCTGGATCCGCCCTTGCCCAGAACTACAACATTTAAGTAGAAAAGCAAATAAAAATTATAATTATTATCATTTCGTCTTCTTTAAAATTCCATAAGTAAAAATAAATTAGTTAAAATAAGTTAAAAGTAAAAGAATGAAATCAATCAAAACGAGAAAGAACTAAAAATTATAAGCAAAAATAAAACATCACTAACTGATCCTTTGATTAGAACTCGAAGCTCCGGGGATTGCGTGCAGGATTCCACTTTAGAAATGCATTCGTTCCTTCGTGCCTTCAAGCGGAAACGCTTTCGTGGGGGATCCGCGCTCTTCCATTGTTAGGTACTAAATCTGAAATTTTCGTTGATTCATCTTGGGGGAAAAATTAATATATTATTTGAATTTTATAATTCCCTTCAATAACTTATAAAAGATAATAGATATCTTTTTGCAGTCTAGGCTAAAATCTTCCGTAAAATCCGCAATCTCTAAAAAGTTAATTCGGGGGGTTTTTGAAGACTTAACACGTTGTGGTTACTCACAAGAGTAACTTTCATGGAATAATACTGAGGTTGAGGCATCTCAAATAGAGTTGGAATTTCTGAGCTTAGCCCTGCACACCAATGCCGCGTTTCTTCTTTAAGAAAGTACACTGATGGACAATATTAAACCCCACCCATGCGTTTTCTACTTGTGATTATTTCATTGTTTAAAAAAAAAAAAAATTATATATTTTTTAATGGAAGCTTTAATGGTTCAAACCTAGAAAATTTCCAATAAAGATTTTCATTTTCTTTTAAAAAAACACTGAAATAATCACAAGTAGAAAACGCATGGGTGGGACTTAATATTGACTCTCACTGTATATTCTTTAAATAAAAATCAAGGTTTCGGGATTTTTTTAAATTCGGCTGTACCTCAGTAGGCGTCATTTAAGAAGAATATAAAAGTGTTTTTGCAAAGTTTTTTCAAAAAATTCCATCCACAATGCATGTTTTGCCAATTTTTAACCAAAACAACCTGTTTTTCGTGCATATTTTATTTTATTTTATTTTTTTTTTTTTTTTTTTAAGAAAAAAGCAAGTTTTGAATTTTTGTAGTTGCTTTTAAAGTCAAATTTATGTGAGAAAAATTAAAGTTGATAAGTTTATAATAGTCAAATCAATTTTAGCTTGTATCCTGACCACCCCCTTCTCTCTCTCTCTTTAAATGAGAAAACTTTTAAATTATTATTTTTACATGCGCTTGAACCAATTTTCGAAGCACTTCTTCCACTTCGATTGAGGTAACTCCAAAACGTATTTCGAATGCATCAACCGCTTCTTCGGGCGTCGAAAATCGTTGACCACATAATTTATTTTTGATGTGGGGTAATAAAAAGAGGTCATTAGGAGGGTCATTATCAGGCTGTACGGCGGATGACCCATCATTTGGATGTTTTGTCCGGCCAAAAAATACTTCGTTTGAGAGGAAGTGTGAGAACTCGCATTGTCATGATGAGGATTGATTCGTCTCTTCTGCTTTTTTCGAATTTCTCCGAAAATATCTGGCAAACAAATGGTCATGTACCATTCAGAATTGACCATTCTACGTTGCTCTAAAGCTACCTCCGCCACGTGACCAATAATGCCGAAGATTCAGGCAAGCATTTGCTTCGATGTGCTTCTTCCCCGAACAATTTTTGTTGGATTTGGCTCGTCTTGAGAGACCCCAGATACAGTTGATTGCTGTTTTGTTTCGAGCTCCTATGCATATATCCTTGATTCGTCTCATGTGTAGATGTATACGCGAACAAATCTTTTTTAGGATGATTAGGCCAGAAATAAATAACAGTTATAAATAGCAACCCTCCTATATATAATATTGGTATATAGATAAAGAACAGATTAGAGATTTTTTTTTCGGATTTCGGGAAGGAATGGTTTTTTGAACCCCCATATCCCGCCTGTCGACGACTGAGCTCTTTTGCTCCCACTCCGGTAAGTCGAGTTTTATTTTTAAGAAAAGTATGAAACAAAGAATTGAAAACAAGTTAATATACTCATTTTCATAACCTAAAAAATGCGTTAAATTAGGTACATTTAGAAACCGGTATTTTATTTGGGTCTCGGAAGTTTATTTTGATAGTTGATTCAAACGAAGGATTCGCCTTTGCAATATTAAAGAATTTATTCAATGATTAGTGAGAATTTTCATATTAAAAAAAAATAATTCTCGTTTACTAGGTGGGTAATGAAGGACTTTCCACTCTCTTTGAGGGCAACCTTGGAAGTCAATTCGCTTTAATCGTCTTTTCATTTTCGACAAAAAATAAAAGAAATTAATTTTGATAAATTGTGCGTTCTTCATATTTTGTTGTTTTTATCATTGTTGTATTTATCATGTCCCCATGATTGCTCTAAATTAAAAAGCTAAGTCATTCATTTTTCATCAATACTTTAATTTTAAAAGTTTATGAACATGAATGTGAAAAAAGCCCCCCCCCCCTCTCGAAAACGTCGAATGAGATTCGCATTCGATATTTAAAAATCTGGCGTGACTGCTCGCACAGCACACAACTTTCTCTTACCTTCGGTATTCAAAAGTTGTGTTCTGTGCATGTCACACCAGATTTTTTGTTTCGAAAAATATTTAATTTCCACCGATATATTAAAATTCAAGATGTAAAAACTATAAATATGGGAAAATATTTATATTTTGTTACCATAGCAACCATTTCTTCTATCTTTCCTATGAAGTACAAGAGTAAAGTGTGCTTCAAAAGATTTCAGTGGCAAAATGAGAATAATCATTTTAAATAGCATCTAAATATTAATTGATTTTTGAATTTTAATCAAAATCGTTAGAGTTAATTTTGAGAAAATAAAAAAAAAAACTGAAAAAGTACATTAGTAAAGTACTAGTACTTTTTAACCCATTTTGTTTCTTTTCTTTTTTTTCAGGCTCCAGAAAGGTCTCTAACTTAAATATAAAATTTCAGCTCAATTCCTTCATACTGTCTGAACACAGGCCATGTTGCGAAAACCACTTTTTTGGACTCAGCGGACATGAAAACGTGTATATCCATCAAAATCTCGCCATCGAATTTTTGACATGAATCCAATACTTTCTATCTATATATATTCATATATAGGTAAGAGAAAGTAAAAAAAGAGTCGCCCCCCCTCCCCGAAAAAATTCTATATACTCCCCTGACTGCGGGAATATATTTTTTGATGGTAGATCAAGTGAGCTTCGAAGGCATCGGTGTGTTTCATTTGCACCAAGCCCAGGCCCTCTGTACATGTGTGTTCTTGGGCTTGATGCAAAATATAATAGAGAGATAAATTCATATCTTTTAAAATGTATGCATTTTAGAAAAAAATGTATGTATTTGGAATAGATGGGGCGGGGGGGGGGGGGGTTTGTCTATCTTCCGGGTCATAATTTTCTAATATAAATAATTCTTCCTAATATTACATCTTTCCTTTAACAGGTTATTTTTCGGTTTACAGATGTTAAACTCTCTTTTAAGAAAGCAGAAGCAAATTTTTGACATTCACTTAATAGATAAAAGATGTAAATTTTTCATTATAATTCTCTTCTCACCAATAAAATGATTCACCAATGAAACGATATATAGCGATAGCCAAATATACAATTTATTTATTTAAATCACCTCTCGACTTTATTTAATTAATAAATATATTTCTTCAAAAAGGGACTTACATTCTGGAAAAATATAATTTTCATTAATTTGCCAATTAAAATTAAAAAAATATTTTTGTAAGAAGTAGGATTACAATGAGACATACATACAGCATACAATAATAAAATTAATTCTTACGAAAGACATTTGAAATTGTCAAAACGTGTTTAGAAGACTAAAAATATGGGGAAATAGCACATTGAAATTTTACCCCTAAATCACGTAATTCGAAAGTGAAATATTTTGTATTTATTATATAGTATATTTACTGACACTAGAATAAATAGTGATAAATTAAACAAAGTAAAAAAAATAAAATTGTTAAGTAAGCGGTCCCCATTAAATTGAATGCACGAATAACGAACAATTATAAAACTGTGGAAAGAACTCATTTTCATTATTCTAGGGGAGTCTTGTCGAGATTTTGATGGAAATATACGTTTTGAGGTCCCCTGAGTCCAAAAAAGAGAATCCCGCAAAATGGTCTGTCTGCCTGTGTCTTCAAAATAAAACATCCAGACTATGAGGTTAAAAATTTTTATTTAAATTAGGTACTCTCCAGACAGGGCCGGAACTAGGAGATTTTTTAGGGGGGCAAAATTTAATTTGCCGCCCCCTCCTTAAAATTTTCTATACAAAATTCATATCATTTTACCTTTTTTTAGTAAATCTTTCTTTAATTGCCGCCCCCTGATACCTGCCGCCCGGGGCACACGCACCCACTGCCCCCCTCTAGATCCGGCCCTGTCTCCAGATGCTCGAAAATAATTATTTTTATTTATAAAGTCGGCAAAATAATACTAGTACATTAGTGATGTACTTTTTCAAAAATCAATTATTTTTTAAATGATCTTTAAAATGTATATTTTCATTTCAAAATTTTTGAAATAATTGCCATGGTAACCTGAAGCACAAAAAATTATACAAAATACTTGGTGTGACTCTTCACGCAATACACAACTCTCTTTTACCTTCGGTAATTGAAAGTTGTGTTCTGTGCTTTTCACCCCAGATTTTTGTGTCGACATATATTTGATTACCGGCAGGACCATATTTCTAAATAGGCTAGGAAGGCTGCAGCCTAGAGTGGAAACAAATTTTCAGGGGCGGCAGTTTGGCAATTATTTAGCAAATAGGAACTATAGAGGGGGCGGCAAATGGACTTTAGCCTATAGGCGGCATACTCTTAAATCCGGCCCTGGTTTCCGGCAGTATGGTATATTAGAATTCAAGATGTAAAATGTTTAAACTATCTTTCCTACGAAGTACTGTACAAGAGTAAAGTGGTCTTCAAACAATTTTGGGAGCATAAAATCTCGAATCAAATTTTTGACATAAATGCAATAGTTTTTTTCTTAATAGCCTATATTAATATATACAGTAGATAAGAGAAAGAAAAAATGTACATTGATATTCTCTCCCTCTTCCCAAAGCGGCACGAATCATCCTATCGACTCCCCTGCTCATTTAATAAGTGTTGGCAAAATCGGCTTTTAAATATCGCCAATAATGTGTTTCGGGATCACATTCCAAAAGCTCACAGACTCCACAAAGAACGAACTAACGACCTGCCGAATGTTGTAGTTCTCTGGCATGGCATCTGTAAGCCAAGCAGACTCCTCCTGAGACTTCTAGGCACATTCTCTGCCCTAAATCGAATATCCCTGTAGGGCTGCTAATTTTTTAAGAGACCATACACATAACACCCTAAAAAAAAAATTTTCTCCTTTTTCTTAAACTTTAACCATTCAAGTTTAGGTAGGGTATGTGCTGATGGTCTATGAGAACTTTGAATATAAATTTCACGCATAAATTGAAAGCGTGTAAAAAAAAAATCGCACTTATAGGGGGCCTACGCATTCCTCCAATGTATTGAATCTCCAATAAAGATTTTCATTTTCTTTTATAAAAACAATGAAATAATCACAAGTAGAAAACACATGGGTGGGACTTAATATTGTCCCTCACTGTACAAGAGTAAAGGATGTTTCAAACAATTTTGAGGGCAAAATGAGAATATACATTTTAAAGAGGATCTAAAAAATAATTGATTTATGAATTTTTCCCCTCAGGGCTCAGGTGAAAACCGAAAAATCTGAATTAATAAAAAAAAAAAAAAATTAATAAAAAAATTCTTTAAAATTTACTAAAATTTGGTTGATAAAACGAATTTGTAGACTCAATATTAATCGAGATACGGCCGATCAAAGTTGAACAGAGTTTCTCGAAATTTAAAACAATTAGAAACTTAGATTAGTCGTATCTCGGTTAATATTGAGTCTACAAATTGGTTTTATCAACCAAATTTTAGCAAATTTAATGCTATACAAGTTTGTATTGTACTATGGTGCACAAAATATGCTTAGTTTACGAGATATAAGCGGAAAACTGAAAAAAGTTAAAATAATTTGAAGTTTTTGCGTAAAACTGACAATTTACTTAAGAAGTAGGTCTACAACAAATTCAAAATAGAAGCTTAGCATTTTTTTTAATGTTTTAAGAGAACCTACACCGGAATTTGCACAGCATCTACGATCCCATCTTTCTTCAGATATTAAAATAATTCCAACTTTCTATTTTATTAAAAAAAGTTGTTTAATAAAATAAATTTAGTCATAAAGTATTATTTATATTTTCTATGAGAACACGACGTATAGCTCACCTTGCACAAATTTATCACCAATTTGAAACAAATTTAGATAATTAATGCTTATTATGAAAATGTTATGTTCTTTTAATCTTTTAATGCTAATTTAATTATGTGAATGTTTTATGACATTTCCATACTGTAAATAATATAGCCCCATTAAATTTCATAATACAATATATGAAAAAGTTTTAAAAATTCATATATGTTTATTTAAAAAAATAATATAAAAAAAAAATTTAAAAACAACGCTTTTATAAATGTACTAAAAAGAGAAAAATAATTATGTATAATTTCTTTAAAATTATATTAAAAATTAATATATGTTACTAAAACTAAAAGCGTTGGGCGCGGGATTTGCAAATTTTAATTGTATAAATTATCCTATTATACGTATGTTTTATGAATACATTTTCATACCATAGACGTGGCGGGTAGTTAGGCAAAGTGACTCAAATGTACTAGTTAGATTAATTAATTTTTTATTTTTTTGATTCATGTATCGGTGAATTAAGGTTAGTATATCCTCTGCAATGGAAATTGCAAGAGATTGTTAATTTGCGCGCCCAACGCTTTTAGTTTTAGTAACATATATTAATTTTTAATATAATTTTAAAGAAATTATACATAATTATTTTTCTCTTTTTAGTACATTTATAAAAGCGTTGTTTTTAAATTTTTTTTTTATATTATTTTATTTAACTCTTTTTAGTTTTTGTGATAAAATATTAATACGTATGGGTTATATACATATACACGATACAATAAGACAATTTGTATTTTAAAAGAGAAATTTTTGATTATAAATTCCACCCCCTCTTTTTTTTGATAGGCCGAAATTAATTGACCTACAAAGATGAGACACATCAAATATTTGCATTGTCACGGGAGTTACATATGTGTTTAAAATTTCAAAGCTCTAGATTACCTAGAACTGGTCGTAATTTCGATCGCTAACTTTGTCGGACCGAACAATGGAAATTGATTAATTGGCCGCCAATCTCAATTTAATTAATTTTTAATAATTTTGAATAGCACATTTTGTAGAGTAAAGTCTATTTAACACCTCTGCCAATGCTCAAAACTTTAAATTAATTATAAATAGGAGAAATTTTAATTATAAAATTTTACCCCCACTTTTTTTGATCGGCCGCCATTTGGAAATTAATTGACCTACAAAGATGAGACACAACAAATATTGCATTGTCACGGGAGTTACATAGGTGTATAAAATTTCAAAGCTCTAGATTAACTTGAAGTGGTCGTAATTTCAATCGCTAACTTTGTCGGCCTGAACAATGGAAATTGATTAATTGGCCGCCAATCTCAATGTAATTAATTTTTAATAATTTTGAATAGCACATTTTGTAGAGTAAAGTCTATTTAACACCTCTGCCAATGCTCAAAACTCTAAATTAATTATAAATAGGAGAAATTTTGATTATAAAACTTCCCCCCACTTTTTTTGATCGGCCGCCATTTTGTAATTAATTCACCTACAAAGATGAGACATATCAAATATTGCATTGTCACGGGAGTTACATATGTGTATAAAATTTCAAAGCTCTAGGTTAAGTAGAACTGGTCGTAATTTCAATCCGCAACTTTGTCGGCCCAAACAATGGAAATTGATTAATTGGCCGCTAATCTGAATTTAATTAATTTTTAATTATTTTGAATAGCACATTTTGTAGAGTAAAGTCTATTTAACACCTCCTGCTAATGCTCAAAACTCTAAATTAATTATAAATAGGAGAAATTTTGATTATAAAGCTTTCCCCCCACTTTTTTTAATCGGCCGCCATTTTGTAATTAATTCACCTACAAAGATGAGACATATCAAATATTGCATTGTCACGGGAGTTACATATGTGTATAAAATTTCAAAGCTCTAGATTAACTAGAACTGGTCGTAATTTCAATCGCTAACTTTGTCGGACCGAACAATGGAAATGTGATTAATTGGCCGCCAATCTCAATGTAATTAATTTTTAATAATTTTGAATAGCACATTTTGTAGAGTAAAGTCTATTTAACACCTCTGCCAATGCTCAAAACTCTAAATTAATTATAAATAGGAGAAATTTTGATTATAAAACATCCCCCCCACTTTTTTTAATCGGCCGCCATTTTGTAATTAATTCACCTACAAAGATGAGACATATCAAATATTGCATTGTCACGGGAGTTACATATGTGTATAAAATTTCAAAGCTCTAGATTAACTAGAACTGGTCGTAATTTCAATCGCTAACTTTGTCGGACCGAACAATGGAAATGTGATTAATTGGCCGCCAATCTCAATGTAATTAATTTTTAATAATTTTGAATAGCACATTTTGTAGAGTAAAGTCTATTTAACACCTCTGCCAATGCTCAAAACTCTAAATTAATTATAAATAGGAGAAATTTTGATTATAAAACTTCCCCCCCACTTTTTTTAATCGGCCGCCATTTTGTAATTAATTCACCTACAAAGATGAGACATATCAAATATTGCATTGTCACGGGAGTTACATATGTGTATAAAATTTCAAAGCTCTAGGTTAAGTAGAACTGGTCGTAATTTCAATCCGCAACTTTGTCGGCCCAAACAATGGAAATTGATTAATTGGCCGCTAATCTGAATTTAATTAATTTTTAATTATTTTGAATAGCACATTTTGTAGAGTAAAGTCTATTTAACACCTCCTGCCAATGCTCAAAACTCTAAATTAATTATAAATAGGAGAAATTTTGATTATAAAGTTTTACCCCCACTTTTTTTAATCGGCCGCCATTTTGTAATTAATTCACCTACAAAGATGAGACATATCAAATATTGCATTGTCACGGGAGTTACATATGTGTATAAAATTTCAAAGCTCTAGATTAACTAGAACTGGTCGTAATTTCAATCGCTAACTTTGTCGGACCGAACAATGGAAATGTGATTAATTGGCCGCTAATCTGAATTTAATTAATTTTTAATTATTTTGAATAGCACATTTTGTAGAGTAAAGTCTATTTAACACCTATGCCAATGCTCAAAACTCTAAATTAATTATAAATAGGAGAAATTTTGATTATAAAACTTCCCCCCCACTTTTTTTATTCGGCCGCCATTTTGTAATTAATTCACCTACAAAGATGAGACATATCAAATATTGCATTGTCACGGGAGTTACATATGTGTATAAAATTTCAAAGCTCTAGATTAACTAGAACTGGTCGTAATTTCAATCCGCAACTTTGTCGGCCCAAACAATGGAAATTGATTAATTGGCCGCTAATCTGAATTTAATTAATTTTTAATTATTTTGAATAGCACATTTTGTAGAGTAAAGTCTATTTAACACCTATGCCAATGCTCAAAACTCTAAATTAATTATAAATAGGAGAAATTTTGATTATAAAACTTCCCCCCCCACTTTTTTTAATCGGCCGCCATTTTGTAATTAATTCACCTACAAAGATGAGACATATCAAATATTGCATTGTCACGGGAGTTACATATGTGTATAAAATTTCAAAGCTCTAGATTAACTAGAACTGGTCGTAATTTCAATCGCTAACTTTGTCGGACCGAACAATGGAAATGTGATTAATTGGCCGCCAATCTCAATGTAATTAATTTTTAATAATTTTGAATAGCACATTTTGTAGAGTAAAGTCTATTTAACACCTCTGCCAATGCTCAAAACTCTAAATTAATTATAAATAGGAGAAATTTTGATTATAAAACTTCCCCCCCACTTTTTTTAATCGGCCGCCATTTTGTAATTAATTGACCTACAAAGATGAGACATATCAAATATTGCATTGTCACGGGAGTTACATACGTGTATAAAATTTCAAAGCTCTAGATTAATTAGAACTGGTCGTAATTTCAATCGCTAACTTTGTCGGACCGAACAATGGAAATGTGATTAATTGGCCGCCATTTTGAATTTTTTGAATTTTTAATAATTTTGAATAGCACATTTTGTAGTGTAAAGTCTATTTATCACCTCTGACAATGCTCGAAACTCTAACTTAATTATAAATAGGAGAAATTTTGATTATAAAATTTTACCCCCACTTTTTTTGATTGGCCGCCATTTGAAAATTAATTGACCTACAAAGATGAGACATATCAAATATTGCATTGTCACGGGAGTTACATACGTGTATAAAATTTCAAAGCTCTAGGTTAAGTAGAAGTGGTCGTAATTTCGATTTGCAAATTTGTCGGAAAACCAGGAAAGCAAGTTAATAAAAGCGTTGTAAAAAAAGCAAATTGATATTATAATTTCTTTATGTAGTCAGGGGTGGATCCGCAGGGGGAGAGGATCAAGCCCCTTTGAAAAATTATCGACGCCCAAGCACCGAAATAGCTCCATCATTTAGCTTGGCTAGCGTAGATAAGGCATTGAAAAAGGGGAAAGCCCCCCTCAGCCCTAGAATAACGAGGGAGAAGTGCCAGGGAGAAAAGAAGACAATATTTTAAATAAATATAAAAATCATTACCATAAATTGCAAAAAATTATTTTCTTTTAATTTCAATAAAAAAATATTCAAAGAGAAAAATTTTAATTAAAAAATTAATTTTTTCTCGTTTAATTAATTTTCGTTTTTTTGGCGATTTTTTTTTTTGAAATAAGCAAAAAAAAAAAAGCAAAAGTTCCTACTTCATCCATTTTAAGTGCTTCCGTGTATACTTATGATGACACTTTTGCTTTTTACGAAATAATTTGTTAAATATATCAAAGTTTAATTATTAAATAGTAACTTGATAATGATCCTTTATCCGAAAAAATGAATTACGTGGAGATTCATCTTCAGATTATACGAATAAGAAATGAAAATACTTTAAGGTTCCTAATGAGATACACTACTATTTACTTTTTCTTTCTTCGTAAACTCAACTCAATACTTGACTATTTAAATGAAGATGCTATATGCAACACATTAATCCTACTTTCTTGTACCGATTTACGTTCTACTTTTTCTTTCTCTATCTCACTTGGAAACCAAGTGAGCTTCTCTTTCGAGCACAGAAGGAAACCAAGTCTTCACTGTCCCTGGTTCCCCTTCGCCCTTCCACCTCGTGTGCTTCTCTCATTAGCTTTACCTGGCGCATTTCACTAAAAGATTTTTCGATTGAGAGAGAAGGGTTTTAGAGGAGAATAGAAGAGAGAAAGAGAGTGTGCGGGAGGCGTGAGAAGAAGAAAGACGTGTTCTTGGGTATAAAAGTGCTGGGCACCGTCGGCATAGGCATCAGTTTTCATCAGCTCATCCAGCATCCATCCGGAGCTAGTGCACACACGATGAACGCGCTCACTCTGGTAAGTGTTGGGGTTGAAATCACTTGGATCGAAATATATCTTAGGAGACGATCCAACAATATAAAAAGAAATAAATTAATTAAGATTCAATGAATTTTGTGACACCTTTCTTTGTTTTGTTACAGTGCCTGGCCGTAGCCGTCTTGGGGGCTGCAAATGCAGAGCCACCAAGTGGCTACAGTTACAGTCGGCCAAGCATCGGCGGCGGCGGCGGCGGTGGTGGGTCCTACAACATCGGCGTAGGCGGAGGAGGTGGTGGAGGTTACCAACAAGTCAGCCCTGGAGGACAAACTAGCGAGGGTCAATACGTTGACGGTGCCCTTCTTGAACAAATCCGACAGATCCTCCTCAGGGAGGAAGCCAATGCCCAATCAAGTGGAGGCGGCGGAGGTGGTGGATATCCCGTTAGCACACAATACGGTGTACCCAGCACTCAATATGGAGTTCCTTCTGGTGGATATTCAAGGGTCGTTGGAGTTGATCTCGAAGGAGTACGTCAGGGTATTCAAGTTGCTCAATATGAACAAACAAGTCATGCATCAGGAACAGCATCATATTCAAGAGGACCATCCTCCAGCTACGCGGCCCCATCAGGCAGCTACGGAGCCCCATTCTAAGCAGCGCGACAACTGATCACCAAAACAACATCATCATCATAACACCATAAACCATGTATCCCGAAACAACATCTCTCGGGAAAGGGGGCACATCACACGAACACTTTGGAACACACGGGTCTCTTATATCAAATCTAGCTTAAGTTCATTATTTTATCATAAATGGATTTTTATGTATTGTTGATTGCGATTTTTTATATTTGTATAAAGCTTTTTTTATAGTAAAATATAGAAATGAAAAAAACTTTTTTTTTTTTCACTTTCCCCCATTAGAAATGCAAGCAAAGGCCAGGCTAACGATAAGTGAAAGTGATGGTGTCCGGTATTAGCGCTTCTCATTGCACAATCGTCTCATCTTTTCTCAGAGGCAGACGCAATCAAACCACTTCATTGCCGCCAGCGCACATGAACTCAACCATCTTGCTGACCTCGGCTATCTAGGTTAATTGAGAGCCACTTTCCAAATGTGAATAGGGACTCATCTGCTCTCTCTTCCTTGAGATATGCGTTATGATGAGTAGGGCATTGACTTTTTAGCTCCGATATATTCCTTTCGATAAACTCCATAGTCATTCTTAGAACTTTCTTTTTGAAAATATACTATATATTAATTTTTCCCACGTACTACCCTAATTAAATTTTAATTTCCCACGAGTTTTCTTTTCATTTACCTTGACATAGCCTTACCATTTATCTATCCCTCGTTTAATCAGAAATAATAATATAGATGTATGAACTAGTTAGACAAGATTATTATATTCAATTATAAATTATTAATTACAAAATATAAATAAAAATATTTCATCAATAGCTCTTAAAATCTTTTTAAATAAAACAGAAAGGTCACCAAAATTATTTGTACTAGAATGAAAATTTAGGTTTATTAACCTTTGTAAAAGCTCTAAACCGGAATCGGAAAAAGTTAAATACTTCCTTCCTCTAAATATTTTTTAAAAATCAATTTAATTATCATGTATTTAATCATGAGAGATTGAAAAAGAAATTATGTCAACAGATACCTACGTATAAGATTCAATAGGAATTTTGAAACTTACATTAAATTACTATTTCCGCTTTGGTATGAAATATTTTGATAACTTTGATAATAATAATTTTCTCTTTCTTAATGTAATTTATGATTAGATAAATTATTTTTTTATGAATATAAAGAAAAAAATCTTGATAAATAGAATAATATATTTCATCAGCGTGGAAGATTTATTATTTCGCAAATATAATTTTATATTTATTTAACTTAGAGGAGGGGACATCCAAAATGACAAATTGGCAATTGTCCTAATAAACTCTCGCCTTAAGCAATCGGATTCAACTTCCAAAGAAAGTTAGATATCAGAGAAGAATAAAAGAGAATGAATGCTCAATTATTAAGCAAAGTTAAATTTTGAAAAGAGAATCTCGATTAGAAATTCATAATCGTTAGAGCTATAACTACGTATATATTAGCGACAAAATATTCAATTATTAAATTTTATTGTGCCACTGTTCCCAATTCTACTTTTTTTACTGTCTTGGTAATTTATATGAATAGAAAACAAAAGACAAAAATTATAAATCTATTTTTTTACAATAAAAAATATTTGTTTTTTATTTTCAAAGTCACACATGAATATTCAATTTAAAAAATACTATAGAGTAAAAATTTCAATTCCATAAAGTGGGATTTATAATGAACGTGATTCTTTTAAATCATTCGACCTTTTATTAAAAAAAAGTTTCGAATACGGGGGATCATTTTTTAAAATAAATTTCCGCTTTCATTTTTATGCCTTTAGCTCTACTTATTGTCGGATCATCACTGCTTTGTTTGGCATAACGTTTATCTATTTTTTTTTGTGACTGTACTCATTGTGTCATCAACCCTTTCGCTATAAGGAGACAACTTCATCATCTTGACAATAAATCATTCGCCTTGGGTCAGAGAATTGTTGACTTTGCAAAGAAGAATCAGGTGATCAATTCATAATTCATCAGAACCGAGGTCTAGTCAGGGCAAGGGCGCATACAGGGGGGGGGGTAAAGGGAGTAATCCCCCCCCCCCGAGATTTGAAAAAAAAAAATACTTTTTTTCGAAAAAAATGTATTTTTAATGTAAAATTTTAAAAATTAATACTTAAAAATTTGATTTGTATTTATATTCTGGCAAACAAGTACAGAATACCCCTTTAAATTACCGAAATTTAGAAAAAATTGCGTGCTGTGTGACTCGTCACACCAGATCCCGCCCCTCCCCCGAGAAACCCCTCTGGATCCGCCCTTGAGTCAGGGGAGTAAATAACACCCCCGCAGACCCCCTAAATGCGGAGGGCGCAGCAGGTCAAGGGACGGAGAGACCGGGCACATAAAAAATTTAAAAAATAAAATGTCGTATTATCATAAAAATAAATTTTACAATTCATTAGGATATCTGTTTCATAAATAACACTGTTCAACAGTGAATTTTTTCCAGGGGTATTATGAGCTATTCCTGGGTTTATGAGTGCCTCTGATTCCAAAAATGCCATCAGTTTTGCCCCACCAGAAAGAGATAAATAGAAAAATAAATTTTAATAAAAAATTTGCTCTAGAGTGGTTCTAATTATGAATTTTCAAGATTTTTTTAAGGCGTCGCCCCTTAAAAATATGCAGATCGTTAAAATAAATAAAAATATTCCAGTTTCAGTACAATCTGAGGTGATTTAGTGGTGCAAAACACGGCTAAAAGTTTAGAAAAATCAAATTTTTTCATTTCTTTTAACTTCGGACAACCCTAAAAATTTTTTACCATCCCTGAATGCAAAAATATATTAATGACATTCTGTAGTTCTTTAATTTTCCACAAATCATTCATTCGTGAAAATCGGTTAATTATTAACGAAATTATAAACAAAATAGTTATCAAAGTCAAGTACGAATATAAGATAGAGCTTTTCTTGGGCCCCAATATAAGGTTAGCGCTGAAACCTGACTTTGATCACTATTTTGTTCATAATTTCGTTAAAAATTAATGGACTAAATAATAAAATGTATTTAAATTTTAAATTTTTTGAATACTACTGTATATTAACAATTTTTTTTTTTGGGGGGGGTACATTCTTGTACCTTCGGGGTGGGAGGGGGGGGCGCCCATCAATGTAGTTACGTCTCTGGGCCTAGTGCATCACCCTAGAATTGATTTCATGTTACAAAATATGAAATAGTGATAAAGAAGAAAAACAAAGAACAAAACCTAATTTGTTTGTAAGCCAAAGACTGTCTGTACATAGATGACGTTAAACTCTTATCTTTAAACTATATTTTAATAAATAATGATATGTTCCGAAATGAGAATAAGAAAATAAATATAGTACAGAGAATAATGAAATTACAAAAGTCAAATTATTATTATTGATCTCCTGGGCCGTAGCATATAGGTAGAGATCTCGCCTCAGAAAAATAGAGCCTGATAAAAACTAAATCCCAAAAACATACCTTAAAGAAGTGTTTTCAAGCGTACTACAATAAAATAATTGAGAAAGGATCCAGAGGAATTTAGAATTTCTCGGGGGGGGGGGGTAATCTGGTGTGACTGGTCGCACAGCACACAACTTTTTCTTAATTTTTGTAATTTAAAGGTGCATTCTGTACTTGTTTACCAGAGTATATTAACAAATCAAATTTTTAAGTATTAATTTTTAAAATTTTATATTAAAAATAAAATTTAATTCCGAAAAAAATATTTTTCTCAAATCTCGGGGGGGGGGGGGGTAATTACCCCTTTCCCCCGCTATTGTATCCGCCCTTAGAAAGGATATTAATTTTAATTTCTTATGGATAACTAATAAATGTATAAATAATAAGTAATATTAGGAAAAAAATATTTAAGTGCTGGAAAAGAATTATTATTGAATAATAAACCGAGTATCTTTGGAATTTTAAGAAAAAAAACCATCTAAAAGAAAATAACGTAATGTAAATGATAAGAGTAGCTTAATAAAGAGTGAAAATTCTTCATTGATTGATGAGAAGCTAATGTTTTGAGATTCTTCAAAAGTAACTTTTACTCTCTCTATCAATATACATCTAGGCTATAAAGGAAAGTCGGACGGGCAATATGAGACACAAAAATGCATATAGCTATAAAATAGTCAATATCATCTAGGATTCTTCTATTAGGACTTTAAAAGAAAAATATATAATATTTCTTTATAGCAGGGGTGGCCAACACTTCAGAGAACGTCAACAAAGTTCAATACAAAATTCATCGCAATTCGACATATACATAGTTCAAAAAGTACAGCGTCTGTAATATTGTCAAGAACGAACGAATAACTAATTATAAGGCTTATCTCAGAGAAACTATGGAGCTGAAAACATTGTAAATATTTCTCTGCATCACTGATTGATTGATCAGTAGGAAACAAGGGCGGATACAAGAGGGGGGGGGGGGGGGTAAAGGGTAATTACCCCCCCCCTAGATTTGAAAAAAAAAATACTTTTTTTCGCAAAAAATGTATTTTTAATGTAAAATTTTAAATATTAATACTTAAAAATTAGATTTGTATTTATATTCTGGCAAACAAGTACAGAATGCGCCTTTAAATTACCGAAATTAAGAAAAAATTGTGTGCTGTGCGATCAGTCACACCAGACTCCCCCTCCCCCTTCCCCCGAGAAATACCTCTTGATCCGCCCTTGGTAGGAAAGGGCGAAAAAATTTTAGGTTTCTTAAAAAAGGTCTGGAAAGGTTACTCTGAACGAGAACTTATACCGTAGGAGGATGTTAAACGGGGGCACAATAGATCCAGGAAGTAGCAATACCCCTTCGAAGGAATCAACCAATCAAAAAGGTTCTGATGAAGTCCACTATCTCAAAACTTGTCAAATTGTCAAATAAATAAATGTGTATAGCTGAGAATCGTAGATTGGGAGAAAAAGGAAGTTGTTTTTTTTTCTCCTTATCATCCCAATTTAATAATACATACTAACAAAATATGCTTCTCGACTCCGGAGACGTTTCGAGATATTTTTAATGTCTCATCTTCAGTCCGTCTACAAAATGTACATATAAATAAAAGATTAGTTTTCGATATACAGTAAAAAGTATAAAATCCATTGTAATAAAATAAAAAATAAAAAACATACGCTTACATCGAAAATTAGCATAAAGGTAGTCATTAATATACACATATGTACATATAAATTTTATATAATGAATACGCCTCGAAGCGTTGATGAGAGGAAATATTCTCAATAGTTAAAATTCATTGCTCTCATGCATTTATATATGATTTTTTAAAAAGTTTATTTCCAGAGCATCGAAAAGTTAATCCCGGTCAAAGTATTAATATAGGCAAAAATAGAACAAATTATTTTCTTCATTTTTTTAAATCAAATATAAAATATCTAAATTTGACATTTCGGTTTTTTTTTTTTTCACAAAACCAAGTGGCTGAAGCCCACAATTCAAATAAAAACCGAAATTTCAAATTTAGATTTTTTTTATTTGATTTAAAAAAATGAAGAAAATAATTTGTTCTATTTTTGCCTATATTATACTTTGACCGGGATTAACTTTTCGATGCTCTGGAAATAAACTTTTTAAAAAATCATATATAAATGCATGAGAGCAATGAATTTTAACTATTGAGAATATTTCCTCTCATCAACGCTTCGAGGCGTATTCATTATATAAAATTTATATGTACATATGTGTATATTAATGACTACCTTTATGCTAATTTTCGATGTAAGCGTATGTTTTTTATTTTTATTTTATTACAATGGATTTTATACTTTTTACTGTATATCGAAAACTAATCTTTTATTTATATGTAGATTTTGTAGACGGACTGAAGATGAGACATTAAAAATATCTCGAAACGTCTCCGGAGTCGAGAAGCATATAAAGGCTTTTTATTTGGCTGAACCTGCCCTATCGAAATCTATTACGTTCACAGCCACCAAATCTTATTTATTCATACTAACAAAATATTGCCATAAAAATTCTAACAAGTCATTTTACTTTCTCTTACCTATATACATATATAGAGAGAGAAAGTATTGGATTCATGTCGAAAGTTCGATGTCGAGATTTTAATGGAAATCCATGTTTTGAGGTCTCCTGAGTTAAAAAAAGTGGGTTCCGCAAAATAGCCTGTGTGTGTGTGTGTGTGTATGTGTGTCTGTTAGAATTTAAGTCAAGTAACCCCCTGAGGCGTGAAAATAAGCTTTTGAACAAAATCGGCCAAAAAGTACTTAACTGATGTACTTTTTTTCGATTTGCTCTAACGAATTAAAATTCATAAATCAATTATTTTTAGATGCTCTGTGCGACCAGTCACACCAGATTTTTTTAAACACAGTCATCGGTAATTGGCTTTACTTGTTGGGGGCTATTGCACTTTGTCTAGACTCTAGACAATTACTCTAATAAAAGTTACGGTATTAAATGGATATTTAATTTTTTATTTATATTCTTAAAGTATTTAAAATAATTGTGTTAACTTTTTAGTCACGTTGTATATTTTTTTATTAATATCTTTATAGTAAATAAAATGGAGAAATCTAATAATTTTTTTTAATAAAATCAAACTAATATATGAGTGGTCTTGAGTTGTCAGTCAGGTAACATAGAGGTCATGGGTTCCACGGTGATCCCAACCAGGGGAAAGTAAAAGACTGGATCCTCAAGCATATTTCCATTTTTTACTTTGCCAAGATTTGAAAGATAAAGTGAAGAGTTGAACATCTCGAGTCTTACAAACATTTATTTAAATTTTTTTTTTTAATAAATAAGAAATTACATATATAATATTTAAGATATTATATACATCGCGTATGTAAGCCGCGAAGGAAATTTATATAATTCCAATATTTATTAATTTATATACCCGAAAAAATTAAGGGTGTGCCGCTGGGAGTTGAACCACGGATCCTCCAATTTGTACTCCGAGTGTACAAATTGGAGGATCCGTGGTTCAACTCCCGGAGGCACACCCTTACTTTTTTCTGGTATATGAATTAATAAATATCGGAATTATATATATATTTTTTTTATTTCGCTCAAAATCCTAGTTTGTACCTCTGAACTCAATTATTCATTAAAAAAAAAAATTATTTAAATACAATACACACAATAATTATTCATTGAAAATTAGACATTGAAAAGCTCAAATGATTAGCTTGTAACAATGTGATGACATAAAAAATGTTATACAAGAATCTTTGCAGGCGAGAGGTTCTAAGATAGCTTATCAAAAAAAACATCACGTAACTTATGATTTTAACTATCATATCTAACTTTAAGGTGTTAAGCTTCGTATCCGAGTTGACGAATATTTAGGAGCGTTTAACAATTTCACTACACATGACATTTTATATGTGTTTATTGAAAGAAATTAGTCAGACATCGAGACGGGAACGAGATGTTATGGTCGGTGTCCAAAAGTGATATCGCGCGCCTCTGCTATTTACGAGACCAAAACCTAAGACCTAAAGAAATAGGTCGTATGTTATATACAAAAGTATGATTTTGCTATTTTATTGAATTTTGCTGAGTGGGACTTAAATACAATTTCTAATTTCAATAACTTCGCTCTTATTGCTTATTTCTGAGGTGTTAAGCTTTGGTTTCGCAATACATAAGAAAATACTAATTTTTTAATCTGAAAGTCCAGTGACTCTTGACTTTGCATTAACTCTCATATATTAATTCTCCTTAATTGAAAAAGAATTTTGATAACATAAAAATTTCCTTATTAACAGAAAATTCTCAAAGATTAAGATTGAATAGTATGTACATGAGTAAGGCATTTAATTATCTGTCTTGATGATTGTTGAGTTTGCTAATATTTTTCTTTTTATTTTATTAAGTGAATAAGCCGGATAAGCTGCGGATTACGGATCTGAAGTTTCAGCACAACTCGGGTTCTCCAGCTTGCCGGAAATAATTCCAACATTGCCGATGATCGTCTTGGGTTGGGAGGAAATCTCATCCCACAGACACAAAGGGCCCAATTTGAGGCAGTCTTAAAAATGGGGATGACTCCGACTTGGTTAACCCTGTACCTGCCGTGACTTGGCGTGGGCCGGGTGGCTCGGAAGGAGCAGTACATCATAAAATCCATCCACGTAGAATAATGTAAGAGTTTGTATTATCATCCAAAAATACAAAGTTTTCAACGGAAATACATATTCTAAGATTATTTATAATGGTAATAAGTAATGAAGAGAAAATGCAGGTATGTATTTTTCTTTTTTTTTATTATATTCAGCACTCGATCCCGGTAGGGATCATCTTCAGAGCATGGAGGCTGGTCATAATGTACCATATGTGTAGGACTTTTTTTATATATTCAAATCTCGTGACAATATACATAATATACAGTTATTGAGAGTCGAATACAATTTATTTTACAACAATATATACAGCGTTTATAATTCGGAGACCAACTGGTCTATTATGTATATTGTCACGAGATTTGTGAATATATAAAAGTCATACACATACCATCAATAGTATTGAGAATAAAGCCCGGAAGTTAGGCAGCCCAAATGGCAGCTGGTCTGTCTAAGCAATATCTTTTTCAAAGCAGACAATAGAGCGATCGGCCTTTATTACCATAAAAATTTATCTTTTTAATATATTAAAGTGTACCATTTGGGCTGCCTAACTGCCGGGCTTTATTCTCAATACTATTGCAATAGATGGTACATTATGACCAGCCTCCATGCTCTGAAGATGATCCCTACCGGGATCGAAACGTCAGCGTGAGTGCTGAATATAATAAAAAAAGAATAAAACAGCTGCATTTTCTCTTCATTATTTATTACCATTATAATTAAACACGCAGCTATAAACTACCTTGAAATTCTAAGATTATCTAATACTACAAAGATTTCAACCCTATTGGCTGGTTTCGAAAACTCAAGTGAAGAATTGGATTTATGTCTGAGGAAAACTGGAGCCATAATAACATAATTTAGACTTAATCAAACTCAACCGTAGGCAACCCTCAGCCTGGGTGCCGATTGTGGCCAGCGAGACGTTTATAAAATCAATGAAATAAATATTTTTAAACCCAAAAAGTAGAAACAAATCAATTTTCTCGAATCTTCTGTTTTGCAGGAGATTATTTTTTCATTCCTTGGAAGATTCCAAAAATCAGAACAATGTTTATAGAATGTACATTTTAAATTAAATAAATAAATTCATGGTGTGTGGAATTCATCGGTAGGCTACTAGGTTTTTATCGAATTTCATGTTTGATTTAAATAAATGGTGCAAAAAGTAGAAAATTTCTCACTTTTATTTTATGTGCTTTTCTCATTGATAGATTTTCTGATTCAAATTGACAAATCTTGAACAAATTTTTTTTTTTTTTTTTTTAATTTCTGAATGAAATGTAATTTTGGAATTATAAAAATGTAAAAAGTTGTGAATTTTTGTCTAATTAAAGCTACTTTTTTACTTTTGTTTCCTATTTTATAAAAACTATTTTTAATTGATTATTATATTAAAAGAAATAGGAATTTCATTCACTGGTATGTAATTATACTACTGTATTATTTATGAAATTGAAAATAAATATTTCGTAAAAAATTAATATGATGCTGCTTTGTTGCGACAAGGAAACAAGCAAATGGAAACAGATCACTGGATTGAATGGCTATTGTGTCTAACAAGACATGAAGCATTTCCTTGAAGTTGATAATGCAAAGTGAGATGATGAGAGAAGAGAGTAGAGATACGGTGAGACCCAATCCTAATGCATTCATTCATTCATTGTTTCTCTTAATCCGGTAGCCTGACTATTTTATGTTATTCACTGAATTCAGTTAAAACTAGTGTGTGAGTGAATTCGACTAGTTCAACAAGGAATCTCAGGAAATAGAACGAAGAAGAAATCCCTTTTTTTTCTCAAGTCATTCGACAATTCAACATTCTAAACATAATTAACAGGGAATTTCAATTTAGATGACAACAAGCAAAAAGAAAAAACAGATTATTAACTAATTTAATTATATCATTAAACATGTTTTTATTTTTGGAATAATTTTAGAATTAGATTTGTATGTTCTGGGGTTTCTCTGCATTGCGACCTTAAAGATCTATTGTACCCTACTCCCAGGGTCCAAGGCTCCATAGAGGATTAATCTAGGAATTGTTCATACTCATTCCTCAGACTCTTGATGTCTGTAACTGGAGGGGATTATATCCGGACAGGGATCATCATTTCCCAACCTAGATAATCGAGCGATATGAGTGAAGAGACCATATAATGTCCTGTGCGCTGGTGTTTGTGAACCCTCTGTTACAGTGATCGGAACATCATACTTGACTGATAGAATACGGCATGTAAAATAGAAAAATTATGTATACAGAAAGATGAGGCTCGTGGTTAATCGGATAAGCTGCGGATTACGAATCTAGAGTTGCTGCACAACTCGGGTTCAAATCCCACTTCCCGTGAAAATTTTCAAACAGTGCCAATGTCTCCTCCGTCTCTCTGTAATTGGATGTTGAGAGATGAAAAAAAATAAATAAATAAGAGCCACTTCAGGTGTGCCGGAGGGGTCCCACTGTTATTTATATTGTTTATAAATGGTATATCCAAATGTTTTCGGAATAGTAATTTTTGTTATTCGCCGACGATTGTAAATTTTATCGCATAGTCAGGGAACTAAATGACTGTATTAAGCTTCAAAATGATTTTAACGACGAAGCTCAATGGTGTGTAAATAACCTAATGTATTTTAATAAATGATCATGTTAGTCTTCTAGAGCATCAACCTACAACAATTTTTTTTTTGTCTTAACTTGTTTTGGGTCATTCTCAGGGTCAGACGGCATTGCTTAACGAGCTCCAGACGGATTCCCAGGACTTGAGCTTGGAAAGGGAGATAGCAACGACAACTTTTTTATAAGTTACTCAATTAATTTAAAAAAATTATAAATGAAATTATTTACGTAAATAAATTTTTTTCTTTTGTCCAATTTTCCAACTTTGGGATAATAGATATTGAAATAATGCTTTAAAATTTTCAAGAATAAAGAAAGATTCCACTTGGATTTATCTTCCAGTATTTATAAAAAGAAATAAAGATAGACAAAAAATATATAATCAAACAGAACGTAAATATTCGAAATATATAATAAAAATCTTTTTATGAAAAGAAAAATCAAAACTATCCTCCTAGGCCTATGTCTAATATATACCAAAAAGGTAGAATGAATCACCTTGAGGTAATTCGGTCAAAACGAATCATCACTCATGTCTGTCCTAGATTCTCCCTTCCTCTTGATTTAACTTTCTTAACGAAATTTACATAAAAATTCATCAAATAAAGTTAACTTCAAATTGATGTTTATTATAGAAGTAGGCAACATATTTATTTGAAATTAACCCGGATTTTAGGGTTGGCCTGTCAAAAATATAAACAACCCTGTGATGGGAGCGGATGAAAACTAGCAAAGAAGTGTCAGCCTTGGCTCTAGTAACTTGTGGTCACAATTCGGTTACTCACAAAATGTGAGACTCAGAACAGGAATTTTTTAAGGATAGGAGGGGATGAAATTTTTTGTGTAGGAAAGACAGGCAGGGGTAGATTCAAGGAGCCTTAAAAAAAGAACTTTGTATGATTAAAATTATAATATTAATAGAAAAAAAAGGAGCAGCTGATTTATTTCTTTATAGAAAACTCACAGCGAGTTTCGGTCGACTATGCGACCATCTTCATGGCTACAATGGAGTTTACAAAAAAACATAACATCAAGAGGTTGTATAAATAAAATTTCAAGACATATTTATACAACCTTTTGATGTTATGTTTTTTTGTAAACTCCATTGTAGCCATGAAGATGGTCGCATAGTCGACCGAAACGTCCTGTGAGTTCTCTATTAAAGAAATAAATCTAGCTGCTCGGCCTTTATTTTTCTACTACATATTGATTCAGCTATTCACCTCGCTAACATATAATATTAATGTTCTTTTCTGTCCAAAGGGGGAGGTCGCCCTGCTCCCCCTCTTGGACCCCTAGTATTAAAGTTTGAAATTCGAGTGGACAGTTAAAAAAATTATTATAAAGGATGAGTAAAGGTTGCTAAGTAGGAAATCGAATTGGCTAATTCCATTGGAAATCAAGTTACGTCAGGAAAATATTGCGACTTTAATGATCAAAGTTTCAACTTTTTTTTTAATCAAAAAGAATTTATTTATTTCAAATATAATCATAAATAAAAACATACATTAATTAAAAATTTCTTTGAAAAATTTAGGTCGTCATATCTACAAGTGATAAAAAAATAAATTGGTTTTATTTAATTAAAGACGTGTTTAGAGAATTTTTGAGATTATGCTCTAACAAATTTCAGTTCTACTAGAAATGATTCCTTTCAGAAGTGGATTTCTCCGGGGCCTCAAAATAATGAACATTTTGGTGAAGCTGAAATAGAAATTTTAACCATTAGGTCTATATCCTTTGAATTTTATATAATGGCCTAAAGAAGACAATTGATGTTGAAACATTGATATAAAAGGTGTTAATAAAGAGCATCTCTAAACAAATCCAAAGGCGGTGAAGGCTGCTGAAATAGAGAGCGACGTGACGATGGCGGGAGGGCCTATGTACACGTGGGGTGAAGTTCGCCGGAAAATTTCCCGAGATTGGACACCCATCTAAACGATTTTAAGAAAGTAACCGAGTCTAACAATAAACACGAAGAGTAATTTTAAGTCACCAAGATTGAAGAACACCAAGAACGAGATAGCAAAGTAAATGGACTTCCTCTTTTCAACACTCAAAGAACTGCAATGTCATAGTAAGATCCTGTGTTTTTTATTAATATAATAATAATGTTTAACCCTTTGGACTCTTATTATAAAAGAGAGGAAATATTTTCACTTAAATAAAATCCATACAGAATTTTATTTGTTTCATATATTATCTGTAAATAGATAAAAAATCTGGTGTGACTGTCGCACCAGATTTTTTGGGTCGACATATATTTAGTTTCTGCAGATATATTAGAATTCAAGATGTAAAATTTATTAGTATGGGAAAATATTTATATTTTGTTACCATGGCAACCATTTCTCCTATCCTTCCTGTGAAGTACAATAGTAAGGTGGTCTTCAGAATATTTCAATGGCAAAGTGAGAATACATTTTTTTTTTTAATATTCCATCTCTCAACAGAGTTTAATTAACTCCAATTACAGAGAGACGGAGGAGACATTGGCAATGTTTGAAAATTTTCACGGCAAGTGGGATTTGAACCCGAATTGTATAGCAACTCTAGATTAGTAATCCGCTGCTTATCCGATTAGTCACGAGCCTCCTCATTTTAAAGAGCATCTAAAAAATAATTGATTTTTGAATTTTAATCAAAATCGTTGGAGCGAATTTTGAGAAAATCGAAAAAAAACACACAACAATATCATTTATCGACGTCGTCAGCTAAGTAATACTATTTGATATTAAGTTATGATTTGTGCCGACGCTTGCAGCGATAATGTAAATATACGTATACAATAATTTTCTATTGGCAATAATCAGCCAAATAAATTATAAAAAAGTATCATTGAAGAACAAGAGATAACATATATCGCATCCATATTAATGAAATTAGAATTTAAATGAAACGGAAAAGATCTTAAAATTTGCATGCCATCTAGTAAGCAATATTGGAACTTGGTCAGAATTCTAGATGCCTGCTAGGACTGCAACCTCCTAACAGAGGAGAAATCGCGTTTTTTAACAATTTTAACTAGATAGAGCTTTGTTTGAAAAAAATGGAATTTTTTCAGCCAACGCTCAAAGACTATGTATGCCCGTCAATATATCGTTTGACGATAGTGAATTTGCTAGAGTTTGTGTCTATGATTTGGCAAGATAGCGCCCCTGGAGTCAAGGGCGGATCCAGAGGTGTTTCTCGGGGGGGGGGGGGGTAAAAGCAAAATTTTTAAATTTTTTGCTACCCGCGGAACCTAAAATTTCCCACCCGTGAAAATATTTTACCTTTTTTTTAGTTAGAGACGGGAAATTTTTGCCACTCGCGGAATCAAACATTTTTTCATGTGGCGCCCGCGGAACATTCCCTCTTTCGCGGAACTGAAATTTTTTTCCCGTTCGTAAACAAAATTTTTTCTCCCGTCCTTAAAAATTTGATTTGTATTTAATACAAATCGAATTTTTCAATATTAATTTTTAATAATTTCTTTAAAAATAATTTTTTTTTTTTTTAAGTATTTTTTTAATTCTGCGGGGGGGGGGGTAATTACCCTCTTTACCCCCCCCCTTTGTATCCGCCCTTGCCTGGAGTCGAACCAGAACCTCCACGCTTTCGCGGCCGGCGGACTACCTTTATCCTAGGTAATAATAATAAATGTAAAGCACATGTTAAAGGAAAAAACAATGTAATATACAGAGTACAATGTAAAATATGCAATATCCAGAAATTGGTATTTCCCAATCTTTGTCTTTTCGACAAAAAATAAAAAACAGCAAAGAGCTGATTTCTAGAAAGCAACTTGGGCCGTCCACGGCGTTATTAAATAAAGTCATTTGGCGAAGATCGAAGATCTCTATCCGTGGCCCCCCAGCCAAATTCTCTAAATGGCGATTTGAGGTCTGAGGGGCCGAATCAGGGTCGTTCCTGGCTAAGTTGTCGCCTCCGTGTCTGGTCATTTTTGGCGCCTCTCATCCAACCACTCGTGCTTCCTCTAGAAATTATGTAATAAAATATCTGGTGGGATGGTCGCAGAGCACAGTTTTCTCTTACCTTCGGTAATTGAAAGTTGTGTTCTGTGCTTGTCATACCAGATTCATGTAATAAGATCTTATAAATTTTGTAAGAAACCATTCAAATTTTAAGGGAATAAAGCGTCCTTTTTTGGAATGCCTGAACTTATGACAATTTACAAAATTTTTATTTTTTTGGGCTGCTTTATAATTTCGTCTTTTTTACACTTCTGTTTGAAATAGTTTCTTCTTGTTTGGAAGGATTAGCCGAGTCTTTTAGATAAGACAACATTACTAGGAGGCACCAACCACGTAGAGGTTCCTTCCAAGTCCCCCAAAAAAATTATCTTTATCTTCTTTTAAAGCCCTTCGATCCAGTGAATAAATGGCCTTACTCTAGCAGCTTGTGGTCATTTAAAAAACAATTTATTTTTCACTGTATCTTGAAAGTGGTAGAAAATAAAAAGAAACAAATTCCAGGACATTCTTCGATCTACCAGTATTTTAATATTTGTCAATGATGACCAAATGATTTATAGAAAAGTTTCTTGAATGAGGTGGCGAATAGCTAACTAAGCAGGACAAGCTGCAGATTAAGGAACTGGGATTAAGGAATGTTAGCTCGTTCGTGTTCGAGAAATCTCCTCATCGGGATTGAAGGTTCGAGATAATCTCACCCTCCAATAACAGACACAAATGAGTCCATTTCAATTCTTGAATGTTGGAATTTTTACGTGGATGAAATGTTCTTTTCTTCTAAGTAATTCAACTTCAGCAACTTCAATTCTCGACTTGTTTCAATTTTATCACAGGAAATAATTTGCAAAATGTATGAGTGAGTGGCAAATATAATATAATTCTTTTCTGGACAGTTTTTTGCTTGAGGATCGAAATTGTCAATTTTCTTAGATTTCATTCGTTTTTTATATTTTAGAAGATCATCTACAAGTTATCTGAAAAAAATTTTTATTCTATTATAACTAATAATATTCAATCGAAATTATTTAAATGTATAATATATTAATTTTATAATATTTAAAAAATTACCTTTCAGTAATTACTGCTCTAAAATCTACTAGGAAAAACATTCAAATACAGAATAAGAGCATAAATAAAAATTTTGACTTTATTGCTTAAAGAAAAAGGCAAATGAAAAGATTAGAATCGATGGGCTGTGAAGTTGAATACAACTTTCTGCATCGCTGGCTTTTTATATATTTATTATAAAGTCAAATGTATAGTGAGCACATCTTTAGTCGCTCTTTTGGATAAATATTATTATTTATTTATGGAAATGAGTCGTCCTAAAAAAAAAAAAAAAAAAAAAAAATTGAATTAGTATTGACTCTAATCAGTTAATTATGAGAATATCAAGTTAGTGTACGATTTACCTTTCATTTGCGAGATTTTTTCTCTTCTCTCACACAAATATTCACTAATTAAAAGTAAAAACCAAAAAAATTCTCTCTTTTAGTTTTCCTACAATAATTATTTATTTATGGAATATATTTAAATGTCTCAATTGAGTTATTGAACACCTGACCTGAAAAAAATTTAATTAGCCTTAATTCTAATCAGTTAATTTATAAGAATAATGAATTAGTGTTCTAATTAATTTATGTTTACCTTTAATTTTCCAAAAAATATTGAAAATGTTCTCTCTTCTCTCACTTTTTTACACCCACATATACACTAAATAAAAAATAAACACCAAAAAAATATATTCATCTACTAGAATAAAAAGTTGTGTAGTAAATGAAATTAATAAAAAAAGAATAGCAAGGTTTTAAATAATTATCTCTTGCTTGCCGAATACAAATTATATACTATATATATATTTGATGAATATATATATATTTACCGTAAACCAGGAGTCTGAGGAAATCATATCAGTGAGAATGAGTGTGATTTTTGGATTACAAGCGAGTGCGGGGGCTAAACGGGAAGAGTCCTACCTAGCCTAACACAAAATACGAAGACAAGAGAGAGTATTTGTAACCCCGTCTCCACCATCAGATCGGTGGAGCCCTCGGGTTCCTAGCCTCAAGGATTGCAATTTGGACCCTCCAGGCTATTCCTGGAGAAACGGCAACCCTTCCCTGACTCGCTTTACTCATAGAGCCACCTCAAACCCACCCTCAAAGATACAAAAACATCATACTCCCGAATGCGCCAACAAAAGACGTCTTTTCGCAAAACACAAGAACACTTGGAACCTGGGCTTCGATCTTTCTATCAGATCTGACCGCATCTCCTTATAAACAGTTGATGGAATAAATCAACGAGAATATCTTTCATTTTAGCTCTCCGTTTGGATCCTAAATTAAAAGAACAAATCAAGGCATCCTAACAAAACGAACGAGCTAAAAGATTAGAGAAGGCACCTGAAGCTAATAACAACAACGAATATCCAACAGAGGTTTAAAATGAAAGTATTCACGTTGGTTTATCCACTATTGGATTCACGAGGAGGCGCTACAGGTTCAGAAAAAATCCCTCTCGTTGGCTCGTTGGCATGGTGCACCCTCCACCCCTCTAGATTTAAATCTTTAAACTACATTTAAGGTGTAAAAATACATTTTCTAAATTATAAATATCGAATTCTTGCACCATGCTTAATATACCTTTGTTCTGTTGACCCTCAGGAATCTGAAACAAAAAAGAAAAAAAAGAAATTAAAATCAGATCATTTATATATTTTTGGATTTATAAGGGTATGTTTAGAGTATAAAATATTCACCTCCTGAGGGGTTGACGGTCGCTCGAAGCTCCTTGCCTGGCACTCGTAGAGCTGATCCATCGAAGCTCCGTTGCACTCGTAGAGCTGATCCAGTTGATTGCACTAGTTGAACGTTGAACACTAAACACTGAACACTGAACACTGAGCACTGAGCACTGAACACTGGAATAACACAAACCTGCAAAAGAGAAATTGTTTAAGAATCCATCCCTTAGAGGTCTAGCAATCTAGTGAAAATAATTTTCCATTAGGATTTTATGAATGAAGTTTAAAGGAGTCCCAGGAATTTATTTCCACCGGGCCTTGAATGAAAGGGGGTAAGGAGGGGAGGGTCCGGGTCCCTCCGAAATTTTTCAAATCTAGATATATATATATATATATATATATATATGTACGGGTATATGGCCAATTAGTATATTTATGTTCTGAGAAAGTGCGTCGCATAAATAAAAGTAATAAAAAAAAGGAAATATATTAATATATAAGCATTTTTTAAATATAAGTTTTGACTTTGAAAGGGTCCGGGGCTTAAGTATATGTTACGCCGAATTGACGAAATTTATTTAATGAATTCGGCAAAATTTTGCCGTTTTCGTGAATTCGGCAAGCCCTCTGCCGAGTTCATATTAGACAGGGTTGGATATTACTCAAAATAACGGTTTTGGGCCGTGCTAACCGAATCGAAGGCCGACACTAGGGGACTCGATCGGTTGTTTGATAAATAAATAAATAAATTTTAATTAATTTTACTTTATTTTGTTAATTATCCTAATAAACTCAATCAAGATTGCATTGTACAGCTTTCTTTAGGTGATAAATATAATAGGGAAATGAAAAACCCGAAAAAGAAAAAGCAAATGGCTGCTTTTTTCGTGAAATGGGCAAAACTAAGAAAAAATAATGCCTAATTCGTGGACTCGGCAGAGGGCTTGTCGATTTCACGAAAACGGAGGGGGATCTTTAAAAATAGGAGTTCGCCCCTCCTCCCCCGCCGCCGCCGAAAAAATTCTAACGCCTCTGATATTAGATGCATATAAATAACCACCACGGTAGAGGAAACCTTTTGATATCATGAAAAAAGGCGAGGAATGGCACCGAAACTTCTATAAAGAATGAAATTCTAATAACAATAACAATTAGAATTATATATTAAATATTTATATAGAGATTAGGTATATATTCTCTCCCTTTTTATGTTGTTCACAAATTTCGATGCATTTTATTATGCAAATAGGGGCCTAATCAAAAATTTTTTATTCTAATCCATAGTTTGATCCTTACTTAATGAATGTACCTAACTATAAAGTGTAAATGTACTTACTAAAAAGTAGAAATCATAGGAATTCTGGGCCGGAGTGACACGGCCTGTTGTCCCTGTCAAGCCCTCTCTGCAGGCTTCGTCTCAACTTGAGTCGAGAAGACAAGTGCAGCAGGTAACAACTAGAAAAAAAAGAAAAGAGAATTAGTAAAAATTTCCAACTCATACGTATATATATATATATATATATATACATAAACACACAGACATAGTAAATATTTTTTTGAATATTTGGCATAATTGGGGCAAAAAGCTCTCTACCCAATGCTTTCAAATGGGAAAATCCTCGATTTTTCAAAAATATTTTTAACCTCCCAGTTTGGAGATTTTCCTGGGGTGTATAATATCCTCTAAAAGGGTGCAAAAAAAAATTTCATTCAAAGGGAAGTCGGTCAAACAGAGGGTGACATACGGGCCAGAGCATTTCTGCAATTATTTAGAAATATATCTTTTGAAATGTTAAAAAAAAAATTTAAAGTATCTATCAGTTGCCCTAAAAATAAATTAAATTCTGAAAATCTTTAAATTTACTTTGACCACAATGAGAAATTGAAATTTTCCAAAAATGATTGTGATCTCACAGATACAGATGTAACAACCTTTGTAATCTTAGCTGAATTGTACCTGAAGAAGGCCACAGAATGAGTAGCCGAAACGTTGTAACTCTTACAAGTAAACAACAGTTAAACCGAAAATTAAATTATTTTGTTATTGATAACAACTGTGAAAGTCTAAACTCCAAAATATTGATTTGAGATCTCATTGAGTGTGTGTGTTTTTTTTTTTGTGATTGAGTTAATAATATCTTGTATTATTTAACGTTTAATTAAATATAATTATGTTATTAATTCTAGTCCCTTATTCCCAAATTCTCTTTTATTTGATATTAAAACATAAATTTCCAAATAGTTTTTATTTCATTTTGGGATCTTTTCTCAGTTTAATTCAATATTTATTATTATTATTTTTTTTTTTTTTATTAAAAATAAATAAATTTTCATGTTTAAAATAAAGGATATCGTCTGTAAATGTAAAAAGAATAAATAAAAGATGATTTTTCTAATTTGAATGGTAAGAAAATGAATTTATCAAATCAATTAAAAATAAATAACTTGTAGTTGATAAAATATATAAGTAAAAATAAATTTATATATATATATCGAGAGGAATGAATCCATCTTTTAATTAGATCACCTTGTCACTTTATATATATATATATATATTTGGGATCACACTGACATTTGTCATTATTAAAATTGTTTCTACAATATTATATTTGGAATTAGAGATCAAAAGTTGAACAAATAAAATAAAAGAGAAAAGATTTTTTAATTATTAATGATGAGAATCAGTGGGATCCAATAAATTCATAAATGATTTTAATAAATCCATTCTCTTCTCTTTCAAATTAGGAAATCATCTTTTATTTTAAATATAAAAATTGATTTTTTCTAAAATATATATGGGTGATTCTACGCTATTTGGATTTTTTGTGTCCAGAAACCAAATATACTCTGTTCAATTTAATATTCATGATTTCCTTAGTTGACATTATTTTCGTATCTGTAATGATAAAGGCCAGAAGATATTTTAATTTTTTTGAGTTTTATTAGCACCAGAAGAAATATGTTACCTGAAGAAAGACACTATTGGCAGAATTGTGAAAATTAAGCTAGGAAAGTGACAGACAATTAACTATTTATAATGAAAGCTGAATTAATATTAAAAAAACATACATATTATATCTATAAGATATTAAGGAAACAAAATTTCGTCCCTACCCGTGGGCGGGTATTTTCCCTGACAGTGTTTTTTTTATTCCATTTTTTTGGCATCGAAGGCCATTTAGACCTCGTATCTATTTATTTCAATTGGATTGATAGCTAAATCCAATTGAAATAAATTTTTGTCGCATTAGACGGGATGCGAACCCTTGAATGTGCCTGAATAATGACAGCCAAACTAATGACAAAACCACACATTACGTTAAAAAAAACAATACGCGTCTTTCTTGCCAAAGTTTCGACGTAATTCATGACATTTACATACAATAAACATTGCATTGTACATATGTAGAGTTACGTAACGATAAAATATAAAGAGATTTATTTACCAGAATAAATACTGCATCGACTGGCCCAAACACACTTTATGACAATTCAACAATAACTAAAGCTATATTATTTGAATTATGCTCAACGCCGTTAGCTTGCTTCTTACTTCAGACTGTACTACGCCTGTTATTCATGGCCATTGTTATCCTTTGGCAGTTTTTATGATAAATTTTTATCTTTTAATTTTTCCAGAATAGATGACATCATTTTTAGGTCACGGGAAAACAAGTATTTTTTTTTATAATAACAAATACTTTTAAAATGTATTTTCATTAATTATGTTTTGGGGTTTACTTATGTTTATAATTATGGTAAAAAATATTATGTCAAGTTAATAAATAAATGAGCGTCGAACAAAACTAGTAAAAAAACTAGAAATGGGACACCCAGAATACTGACATTTATGACTATTTTCAACTATTAATTCCTAAAATGAAACAGTTATCGTGAATTGACTAAATGGCCCCAATAAAACACGATATTCTTTATTATTTAAGAATACAGTATCAATAATATAATTATTTTAACATATATTTTTTCCACTGACCAATAAAATTCAAATAGCGTAGAATCACCCATATATATACATAAGGATGTTAGTATTATAAATATTCGATTAATAATTTTAAAAAGAAGCTTAAGAAGGGAAAAAGATGAATATTATCTGATTCCAAAATGAAATCAAAACTATTTGGAAAATTATTTTTTGTATTTACTCTTAAATAAAAGGAAAAAATATTTAGAATTACAACTGCATCACATAAGACTTTCTATGAATTAATAAAACATGCTATCAATTTAAAACACAGTTAATAGAATTACAATTCAAGTGGAGAATGCGTTATATTAAAATTTTATTTACTTACCTGTAAGATCTGTCAGACTAATTTTGGTTAAAATAATTCACTCACATTTAAGAAAATAATTAGAGAAATTAAAATAAATAATAAAATACAATCAAGGGTTTATAAAAGAAAGATGAGATGAAAGGTTAAACGCTGGGCAATTAGTTTTCTTAAATTATACTCACATAAAATGATTTAATTTGTTAGAAATAAATATTACATAATAAAATCATGCAGAATGGATTAATTATCAAAAGAAATAATTAAAATTACCTTAAATAAATGTGATGACAGCTGGATTTAGGCGGTAAACGTGTTACACGAAATGACAGACACAGACATACGGACATACACATCAGAGAAGCTGTCAAAGGGACGACCAACTCTTTGACAACTAATCATAAAAAAATTCAAAAAAAAAATTTATAAAATTAGTTATTTTAACTTTAAAAAATAATTAAGAATAATTTTTTATATAAATTTGTAATTTACTTTTAATTTATTTATCTTCATATCAAAAAAAAAAAAAAAAAAAACAAATTCACATGTCTGTTAAAAATTCGTATTTTTCTTTTTTCAAATCAATAAAATATTATTTTCAAAACAAAATTAATTTTAAAAAATTCTTACATACTATATTTTAAAGTTAAAATAATTTATTATTTAAATTTTATTTTTCATATGGATTTTGTTATCTGAGATGCTGTTTCCTATCTCTGTCATCAGCAGAGTTGGGTTTTATACACGATTCTGCAGTTTTATACAAAAATCGCGGATAAAACTTGTATAAAATGTGGAAAACGTATAAAATGCATAAAACTTGGCGCAAACCCGACGTGAAAGGAAATTCAAATAAAATTTCATTTTTCAATTATTAATATTTTGATTATATTATTCACTAAATAAAAAGCAAACAACATCGTCAATGCTTTAAAACATTATAAAATATGAAAAGCTTTTAAGCTATTTTTTCAGGGGAGGGGTTGGTTTTTTTACAGTTTTATACTTTTTATACCTCGGCCTAGTTTTATCCGCAATAGTTTTATACATGTATAAAATCGTGTATTATACTCGGCGGGATAAAACTTGCCAACTCTGGTCATCAGCTATCTATGAAAATAAGCATAGATGATAATAATAATAATAATAATAAATTTGATAAATAAATCTGATATAAAATTTGCAATTTTTTTTTTGGCTAGTCTTTTAGAAATTTGTTCAATTCTGTTGTTATTAAGAGTATATATATATATATATTAATATATATAGATAGATAGAACGACCCTGGTTGTCATCGGTATAATATAATTTAATAAATCAATTCAATAAACACTCAGCAGCCGAGAGGAATATATATATATATATATATATATATATATATGCGAAGATGAGTTTTCTCGGGTTGAGTCGCGTGTGTATATATATATAGTTCCGGGTTGACCGAGCTGGAGCTCTGTCGTTTTTTTTTTTTTTTTTTTTTTTATAAAACACGGCTCGATTTCGGAGAAAGAAAACAGCAAAAGTTTTTAGGAACCGCCTTTTATTCTATTTGTGCAAATATTCTTATTCTAAATAAACATAGTCCTATAATATGGTACATTTATTATGAAAGATTCAAATACATTGAGTCTTTTTTTGTGTAAACTTTAATAGATGCTTAAATATATAGCCCCGTTCTGAGAACTCCAAAACGCACAAGAGTTCATGCAGCAAAAGTAAATTTAATATACCGTACGCTGGCGCCATCCTGGTGTTGATTCGGATGAACTAATTAATTCTATGATGAACTATACTAAATTTTATTTATAATATCATTTATTTTTATAATAAACTAGTAGCAAAGCCCGCCTTCCTGTTTATAAATTTTACATCTTGAATTCACAACACAAAAAATCTGCAAGCACAGAACACAACTTTCGATTACCGAAGGTAAGAGAAAGTTGTGTGCTGTACGACCATCACACCAGATTTTTATATATTTAGATGGTCCAAATAAAAAAATAATATTAATTTTACTTACTTTTAAATATTTAGAGATGAAATGAAGGGATGATTTCTAGATACACACAAACACTGATACGATGTTAACACTACTCTATCTCAAATACAACTAATAAAAGACATGTGAACAGCATCAAATACCGCTTGTTGAGTGACGTAACAATTTTCTCGGCTTCTGATTGGTCAAAGCCTTTCTTGTTGTTGGCTTAAACTACCAGGGATCCCGCCAATATTATTCGTTACCGCCAATATTATTCGTTAATAATTATTTTTTATTCTAATTAAAAGATATAAGTATGTGTTTATTAAAAGAAAAAAAAATAATAAAATTAAATAAAGTTTCAAATCAAAAATATATAATCCATTATTTGAAAGAATATAAAAAAAAACTATTCAATATGGCAAATTGAATATCTATGATTATCTTGACTACTCTGATGACCTCTCTTGAATTTTCTCACAAACCGGTTTTCTAACAATCTAGACGGGTTTGGAGAATGACGTCATCCATTCTCAGAAGAAATTAATGAAAATTTATTTTTATATTCCACAAAATAATAAAATAATTATTCGTAGAATATAAATTAAAAAATAAAATATGAGATCTTTGCATAATGGAATTATTCAAAATATGTACAATCAGCAGGGCCTAATTTCTTAAGAAAAAAATCTGCTTAAAAGTTTGAGCTTAAAGGGATACTAAAAAGTTGAGCTTAAAGGGCTCGGGCCCCTTCAAGAAAATGATTTTTTTAATTGAAATTTTAACTATGAAAATTATTTTTAATTAGAATTTTAACGTTGGAGCGCAAAGACCCCAGGCCCCCTCCGAGGGGCCCGGGCCCCGGGCCCCGGGGATATAGCCAGGGGGGCCCCTGTCTGCGGCCTTGCATACATAATCTGTGTTGAGTTCCGCCGAAGGCGCTAATTAAAATAAATTCCATCATCATATTAAATTATAAAAATCTTTTAAAAATTACACTTAAAAAAGTGTTTGCCTTAGTCCAAAAAAAAAAAAAAAAAAAAAAAAACAAGTTAACTTAAATGCAAGTAAAAAAGGTTTAAAAAATATATTTTTGACAAGAATCATAATAAAAATAATTTTTTAAATAATTATTAAAAATTTTTTTTTTTTTTTTTAATTATCAAATATTGTATAATTTAATATAAATATTACATTAATAACTTTGAAGATATAGAAATTCTATTTAAGATAGTAAAATCGAGAAAAATCTTTTTTTTCAAACCAATTATATATACAAATAATTACTAAATAACAATTTGCTTTTTTAGTGAAACAACCTATGACAATGATAGGAGAAGTATAATGTGATCTTTTCTGAGGTATTATAATAATTACTATTTGAAAATATACATTTAACTGTAGGTTCAGGATGATTTTTTTGTATATGGTACTAAATTTATCAAAATTTAAGAAAAGTTCTTGACGCATTCAACAAAGTTCATAGATAAGAAATTATTCATTTATTTTTTATTAAAATAAAATATAATTATCACATTCATTTGATTTTCTTGCAAAAATATAAATATTCTAAATAATAGTTGTCATCATTCTATTAAAATCTAATAAAATTAATATATATATATAATTTATATATGCTCTGAAAGGCTTCTTACTCGACGTTTCGTGTCTCCTTTTGGAGCCATTTTCAAGATTAGGGGGGTAATGATGGAGGTGGGTTGTCAGTCTTGCTGGTTCTCGGGTCTGTTAGGGATGTCTCAGAGGTTTGGGTTTGTCTCTGATATCTAGTGAGAGATTTGTTGCGTAATTGTGTTTATGTTTGGTGGCGTCTCAAAAGCTTGTGTTTGCTTCTGGGTTCCGGTGAGTGTGATCTGAGTTGGCTTCCTACTCTCCAAGCCGAAGTGTTGAATTGTTTGCAGCTCTGGTGGTTGAGATTCACCATTTCTCAAAAACAGTTCGAAGTGGGGAGTAGGCAGATTGCGACTCCGAAATCAACTAAAAACTAAACAAACCAGACCGGATTTCACGAGAAAAAAACAAGCCTCGGAGACTGCACCAAACCCAAACCTCTGAGGCATCCACTAAACAGACCTGGTCTGCGATCCCGTAAACAACCCACCTCCACCATTTCTTCTTAACCCCACACTTTAGAAAATGGCTTCAAAAGAAGAGCCAAAGTCGAGTAAATTTCAACAACCAACGAGACAAACTGAGAAAATTTATCTTCGCATATATACCGTATACGAGGGTCATTTGAAAAGTTCGTTGGTTATACAGGACCGTCGATTGAAGTTCTCCGAAATTGCTAAAGGCATCTCAGATGAATCCTAATTGCGGATTTAGGGATGAAAAAAGCTTTTGGCAAGGTGGGGGCCGCGCAACCCCACACCAGTGCGGTAGCATTGGAAAAAGTGAATGAACTCAGGTACGATTTGTTTCCACATCCACCTTATTCGCCTGATTTGGTTTCTGCTGACTTCCACTTATTTCTACTTCTAAAAATTTTCCTAGGGGAAAAACGATTTCCCTGGGAAAAAGAGGTTAAAGCAGAAGTGAGAGGAATTGCAGAATCGCACTTTGGAAAATAAAACATATTTCAAAAAAAACATTTTTTCATTTTCCCTTCCATTTCAAATGTCCCTCGTATATATATTTACTAGATAATTCGAAATCCACGGGACTACTAGAAAAATTCAAATTAACGAGACTTCTAGGGAAAAAGACGGCAAGTGGCCTAGTTCGAATTATACGTGTAGATTTGCAATTTTGCAATTTTGCAAATTTGCAAGGATTTCGAATTATCCAGCATCTAAATACACAGCATTCTTTCGATTTACTGAAGTTTACAGCTGAAGAGTTCGAATTATCGAGAGTCGACTGGGTATATATATATATATTTCAAGCAAAGAGAATATTGAAATAATTGAAATAGTTTTAAATTAAATACAGCGAAATAGTTTAAAATAAATAATAAAATTTCTTATCTATAAGAAGATCCTTTTGGAAAAATTTTAAATTTATAACTAAATATTTAAGACAGCGCATTTTTCTTTAATTTTAATAAAATTTTATTGTATAAGTAATATTAAACGTAAAAGTGTAAATAATATTATATCGATTAAAAAGCACAATACATTAAAACAATTTTTAAAATATTTTTGTGGTAATTATGATAAAAAACAATAAATTAATCTCGAGTATTTTTTTTATATAAAAATATTTCGATCTATTTAGGATTTATGGCTCTTTTTATGAATTAATTCCATGTCTGATAAAAAAATTATTTAATTGTCTCTACAAAGGGGAAAAAATGTACATTTCTTAATTTTAAATTCCATTTTTGGATGTGTTATTTGTTAAAATTAATTAATTAAAATATGCAAGATAAAAATTTATAATTAATGTTATGCAAGGACGGGTTCCCGGATCCCTGGCTGTATCCGAAAATCCTGTAATTTCTGAACATTGATTTATTCAGGTATCTAGAAAATACAACCGTTATTATAATTAATATTTTTAAGCCCCTGGGCCGTACTACTGTGGTTGAATTCTCGCTTCTTGTGCTAAGGCAGGACGCACACCGATTGAGCAAAAACGCTCTTCGACAAAACATTTTGCTCAATGCCAACACACACCGATTAAGCAAAAACGCTCAACGACAAAACATTTTGCTCAATGATGTCGAATCATGCTTAATTGTGTTTTTTGGTTTTGCTTAATCGGTGTGCGTTGATATTAAAAACATTGAAAAAACAGCACGAATCGTCAAAAATGTTTTGGCATTTTTGCTCAATATCAAAATGCGTCCAGCCTAAGCGCCCCGTCAGAAAAAAAGAATAGAAATTGAATTGGCAATAAATCTTTTGAAAAAAATAGGGACGAGGTCTAAACCGTCTTAGATGTCAAAAAAATATTTATTAATTTATATTTCAGAAGAAAATTGAGTCAACTTTGCAGGCGAGCAGGCGAGTCTTTACTTGGACGCAGAGGTCACGATGCTCGCCAAAAAGTTGATGATTCTGGTTCGAATTCGCGCCAGATTCTATCTTTTAGGAAATTTAACGTATATAATTTACCAAAAATGGAATTAAAAATAAATATAGAAAAATTTATAACAACTAGTAAGTGATTTGATTTTTTGTTGATAATATGCTGTAATTAAATTTGATAATTTTTATCATTAATATTCCAAGTTAACTGATAAAACCAAATTTATTGTTTGGCGCCCAAGCCGTAAAATTTTTTTCCAAAGCGAAGACCAAATTACATATAATATTTATTTACTCAAATAGCTTAAAAAAGTCGGTGCTTAAAAGCACGGTACTGAATTCAAATTGTTGAGGAAATTTATAAAATAAACATGCTTTTAATGAAGAACAATATTTATTAATTGGACCCTGTTACGCATTATTAAGTCAAGCGCCAGCTACCGAGTTTTGAGAAAATTAACATTAAAGTTTTTGTTTTTCATTGGATTATATATAATTTTTTTGTCAATTGTGCAAGTAACATTAAATATAAATTTTTTTTTGACATATTTCATACAAAATACTATTAATT
>JAKCPI010011366.1:0-73317 GCA_023213315.1 Euborellia annulipes
TAAAAATAAGATAGAAGATAGGCAGCGTTTAAAATGAAAATTTAATTATATTATGATGATGATGGAAAAGAAGGGGAAGAGAATATTTAATATTTATTTTCAAAGCGGGAACAACTTTGATATTTGGAATATGGTAAATATGTAATCAAAATTATAAATATATATATAATTATTGGTCAAATGAAATTTACATAAAACTAGATAATATATAATTAATATAAATATATAAAGGTATTTCATAATATCATTAAATACTTTATTGTTAAATTATGATCAAATATTTATTTAACATTATTAAATATATATAAATAATTAATAGAATAATAGAAAAATTAGAAATATAAATAATTAGATATAACAAGTCATTCAATAAGACATATAGATGGCGTTACTAGAATTTTTTTCATATAATTTTCATTTAGTACTAACCTTCAAACGATACGTGTATAAATTTGACAGCAATCTAACTATTGATTCGTGAGTTATAGAATTTTATGTGAAGAAACTTTTGTTATTGGAAAAAAAAATGGAAAAGAGTGAATTTAGAGTTTTAATAAAGCATTGCTTCGAATTGCCTACCCACCCACCATATTCTCCAGATTTAGCCCCCAGCGACTTTTTCCTGTTTTCAGATCTCAAGAGAATGAATGCTTGCTGGGAAGAAATTTAAGTCCAATGATGAAGTAATCGCTGAAGCTGATGCCTTTTTTGACGAGAAAGATAAATCGTACTATACAAGTGGTCCGAAAAGTTGGAAAATCGCTATTGGGATCTTTAGCATTTCAATACGCTACCTGGTGGCTTAAAGTCGAACTAGCGATTGTAGGATTAACCTTCATACGTTTAACGTGATATAAGGGACAAGAACATTTAAACATCTGATATAATTGTATTATTTAAAAAAAAAGTTATAACCCACGAGTAAACATTATTGTTAGATTAATAAATAATACATACATACACTGAAATATTCACAAATATGAAATTTTCTCCTTATAAAAATAAAAGCAATGTGTATCTACTTTGTGTTTATGGGTGTAAAAGTCATGCATCTAAGCATTAAACAGTTCGATTTCATTCTTTTCCAAAAAAAAGACAGTATAGTATAGTGAAAATTATAAATAATTTTATTGTAGAATAATCAATCTATCAGATTTAGAAGCCTTCTTTTTAATTTTTGCCTCCATCTTTTTCTTGTTTTTCTCCAAATCAATTGTGCTCGAGCAAAGGCCTCTCATATCGTATTTTTTTAAGAGCTGATTTATGTGGTGCACTCAAAACACATTTTTTGTCTGTACACGTGATATTTTTTAAATCATCTAAATTATTTCTGTAAGTACAAAAAAAAAAAATTTATTTTATATTTAATTACCGGTATTAATTTTTTAGTTAATTTATATCTTGTATTTATTATTATAATAAAATATTTCAAACACTTTTTGACTTACATCATATCAGATATCATAAATAGCGGTTACAGAATAAAAGTACAGCCCCAAATGCGCTTGCAGGTACTTCCTAATCCAGCCTTATACGAGCATCCATCCCAATTGTTATTATTATTATAAAATTTGATCATTTATTTCATGAAATTCTTCTCGTAACTTGTTGTTTGTAAACAGAAAGCAAGAATTTGGTCTGTCATTGAAACTGTCATTACTATTACTCACTTTAAAACATGACCAGGATCAATAATATTGTCTCCACAAATAAAATTTCTATTAGTAAGTGTGGCAGAAGAAAACCTACAAATTTCCTGTACCGTCACACCCATTTTTTATTTTTAATTAAACTTTTTGTCTCATAAAACACGAGTACTTGCGTATCAGCTCAGCCATTCAATCCTACAATCGCTAGTTCATTTTTTGCCACCAGGTGAAGCCACGCCTCTCCCATAGATCCCAATACTCCTTGTATCGCCCTCGAAGGCAATTATGTTGAATAATAAAATAGTTTTGTCAAAATTTTGTTTTTTTTCTTACTTATCCTACGGACTTATTGAATGACCTGGTAGGTATAGTCGTATAGAAATTAATATATGAGATAGGAAAATAGAGTAACTTCGCGATGGATAGAGCAAGAAATCGGCTAGGTTTGAGGTGTATGTCTTTATGCACGAAAGAATTTAGGGATCCCGAAGTATCAAATAAATAAATTTTGAAACTTTTCGAGTTGTTATAACAATGAATTAATTCACAGTAAATTTTTTAATTGGAATCTTGGGGTAATACCATCCCTCAACATTAAAGATGTTAATTACAAAGTATAAAAGTAAAAAAAAAAATAAAATAAAAAGTCATTTTATTTATTTTGGAAAAAAGAAAAAAAAATTGTGTCTTAGCTAAATTTTGATAGACTTTATAATTTATTTTCATTAAGCGAAAGATGAAGCCTGAGGGCTTAATAAGATTTTATTGCAAAACAAAATAATATTAAATTCTTTATCAGAGAGGTTTTCATCTCTCTTCATATTTATAAACAAATTAATTAAATTATATTATTAAAGAAAGAAAATTATGAAATAAAAATAATTTTAATCATTTATGCTAAAATGTCAAAAGGAAATTTTCATTGTTCCATAAAGGTATTTTAATTTTCTAGCTAAATATTTATTTGATTTAAAATTTTCATATTTAATATTGTAATAGAAAGTAATAATTTTTTTAATGACGTAGCTATTAAAAAAAATTATGAAAATTAATTTTTTGTAATCAAACAAATAAAGAAAAACTGTTATAAAAATTTTAATTTTTTTTTTTTTTAATTTAAAAATGAATTTATTATTTTTATTAATCATATATTAATTTTAAAAAAATTCAAAGTAAGTTTAGATGAATTGTAATTAAAAAATCGTCAAAATAGTTGATCATTCTGCCGATAGGTGGCTGGACAGGTTATTTTACGGTATTATCTGATCACTTATAAGCTTATATTTATATATTTTTATGCTGTTGTAAATGATATAATATAATAATATTTATAAACTATTCATTATTAAAAGATCAACGAAAATTTAACAAATACATGAGATTAAATATAACCCTACCATGTCATCTGTTGGCAAGGGCGGATAGAGGGGGGGGGGAGGGGGGGGGGGGGTTAAAGGGGGTAATTACCCCCCTCGAGATTCGAAAAAATACCTTTTTTTCGCAAAAAAATTTATTTTTAATGTAAAATTTTTAAAATTAATACTTAAAAATTTGATGTGTATTTATATTCTGGCAAACAAGTATAGAATGCGCTTTTAAATTACCGAAATTAAAAAAAAATAGTGTGCTGTGCGACGAGTCACACCAGATTCCCCCCCCCCCCCCCCGAGAAACACCTCTCCGCCCTTGTCTGTTGGTAAATTTTTGTAATATTTTCGTAAACTGGGCTTTTTGGCTAAATTTATAAGACCACTAACGCCATCTTATCGGCAAAAACATGCTAACACATTTGCCTCCATAACCGCTAAACTGTTAAACTGTTAAATATGATAAAAAGTATTCTAGAAGAATTCGTAGTAATTTGTCCAAACATCTTTTATTGTTTTCAAAATTTATCTAAAATTAATTATTTGAAAATTGTCTTTTTGCAGCTGGAAAAGGGAGGGGATTTTAATATATAATCCAATTGAAATGATATATAATTCAAAATAGCTGATTTCTCTTTATCACCGTTGCTAAATGTCATGGAATGGAATTTATTAATAAATTGAATACTAAAATATTTATGCTGATAAATACTTTAATATTGAAAATTTTTGGCGCATTTTTCGTTATTAATCAACAGAGAAATGCCTTTTTCAATTCTCTGTTTGTATCTGATAATAATAATGTGGATGTATATTTTCAATTAGCTTATATCTAATTGTAAATCATAACTTTGTTTTTTACTTGATAAATAAAATCTAACATTCCTGAATATAACAATGCACTATTCATATAATTTTTTATTTTTTTTATTTTGAGAGAAGCCCTTGGTCTTTTTCTTTAATGTAGGACTTAACTTAACAAAAATAGTCAAGCCCGGGGTAATTTTGTAATTAGGTTTATCTTTGCCTAATTAATTAAAACATCATGTCCTCTTTTTTATTATGAATACATTCATCAAAACGAATTTATATTATTTGATTTATGAATATGGTTACTATACTAGATTATTTTTTCAGTTACTCATGTAATTTTAATTAGGAGATAAATGAATTATTAAAAAAAAAGAATTAATAAGTTAATTATATTTTGTGTTTTTAATTTATTACCATAAGTGACATTATAATATATGAAATAAATTTAGAATCCGAATTTTTATAAATCGAAAAGATAAAAAAAAAAAAGTAAAAATAATAATTTAAATAAACAAGCTGGCTGGCGATACTAGTGAAAATTTTTGATAAAATCAATTTTAGTATCCTATATTGTGCTTGGTACCTCTATAACATTATATTTAAACTCTTCTTCGCGTTGTGAACCAATAAATTGGGTTCCCCATGGGGTCCCAAAAAGACAATTTTGAAAATCAATTTTTATATAACCTAGAAGAAGACACACATTTTTTAAGAATTGCAAACGCTTTGGATTTTGAAAATTCGAGGCAATTAATCGAAGATGAACATTGGGAACTAGAAGAAAATCCAGTAGCAGTGGAAGAGATGCAAGGCCTTCCTTCAATGAAAAGAAAAATGAAGACAACGCAACTGCGAGTGAACTGAAAATTTTAAAAAATGATGGTCAGTCACATAATAATCATCATCATCATAACCATGTCACTTCCCAACCCTCTAATAATCTACCAAATGATTCACATTCTCCCACAAATTATTCTCAACAGGGTCATTTCTCACAAATAGAAAATAATATATCTTCTCAAAGTTCAAATAATAACCAGGTGGATATGTCGAATAGTTTTGTTGAAAATAGTTATGCTAAATTATGTTCAGCAAATAGGTATAATGCAGAGGATATTGGTCCTTATTCTATTTTCGTCGAAAGTTTTAATAAAAAAATCAATGTTCATGCTATTTCAATAGGGAAATTAATTAGAGAAAATTTTTTCTCTCTCTATAAAACAATCTCGAATATTCACTCAATTGATAGAAAAAAGGTTAAGATCATTATAAACTCTATGCAGGAAGCTAATATGCTTATCGAGGCCGAATTCTGGTCAAAAAATAATCTTCACTGTTATATACCGAATTTTAAATTATACAAACAGGGGGTTATTCGAAATATTGAATATTCTGTGACTGAAGATGACATAATAAATTTTTCAACCTCCAGTCTTAAAGTGATAAAAGCAGTTCGAATTTTTAAAAAAGATGTAAAAAACCCTCAAAACCGCATTCCAACTCCCGTTATTATCCTAACCTTTCGGGGACAAACAATTCCGCAAGAAATAAAAATATTTAATGTTTGCTGTAAAATTGAGCCTTATATACAAAGAGTTGTACAATGTAAGAAATGTCTTATTTTCGGCCATATTGCCGATCGTTGTAAAGGGAAAGAGCGGTGCCGTCGGTGCGGTAGCCCTCACTCATCGAATTCTTGTCAGGAAATTCTTAAATGTTTACATTGTAAGGGCAATCATAGTTCCAGTGATGAAAAATTATGTCCTGAATTCCAGGTACAAAAAATAATCAAAGCTAAAATGGCACAAGAGAATATGTCTTACACTGAAGCCAGAAATTCTCTAGCTAATTCATATGCCAGTAGAACAGCTCCTAATATCAATAGTCCTGAAAATTTCCCACCTCTCTCACCTCATAAAATATCTCCTCTGGGATCTCCGTCAAATAGCTTCAGCGCTACTTGTACGGAAAACCCGTCTATAACTCCAAAATCTCCTAGAGAAATGAATGTTAGCACTAGGCCAAATAATCCAAAGAATCCTCCTATCCATATCTCCAATTCCTTAAATATTCCCCAAGTCCCAGTTATTGAAAATCCTATATATCTTCAAAACCATAATATTTTAAAAGATATAATAATCAATATCTTAAATAAAATCTTTTCCATCAGTAACCCGTCACTCACAACAGAATTGTCGTCTCCACAAAATCAAACAATAATAACAAACATAATAGAAGACACAATTACTAAAACAACCTCAGAAAATAGTCCTACTGACCATCATTTTTAAAGTATTTAGTTCGGTATATATATTAATATTAATTAATAAAAATAAAAAAAAAAAAAAAAATAAATAAATATATTATTATATTATGTAAAATAAAACATTGTTAAAAAAAAAAAAAAAATGTATGTAAAAACAGATAGAAAAATGGCCTGATGGCTAGAGCTTTTGGCCAAAAAATAAATAAAAAAAAAAAAAAAAGCTGGCTGGCTAGTGTTTAATTTTAATGGAAACGCCTGGATTTAGGCAATCACGCGCGCCTCTTTTTCCAGATTATAGGGGCCGGAAATTCCATAACAAGAATAATTTTATACACTACTTTCACTATATGAGATAAGATTGCGGCCTATAAATATAAATGTTTTCAATATAAGAATAGTTTTTCAATATAAAGAAATAAATAAGTATTTAGCGATATGTTAAGGGTCCTATTAAATGATCGTTGAGTTAATGTTCTTGTCGACTGTTTTAGGTCATTAAAAACCCATAAATTGTATGCATTGGACATAATTGGCGAAGGGTGGGATGAATAAACGAACGAATGAACGAACGAATCGAGACTTGAATCTTGTATAAATTCAAATTGCGAACGAGCACACACACACACACACACACAGACACAGACATATAGTCAAATACACACACCGACGTGACAAATTCCAATATGGAGAAGGCCCTCCGGGGGAGGCTGCAAATGGACCTTTGATTCGATTATTTCGTCAATGGGGCGACTCGTCCTGCCTGTCCCTTTTAGGTGGGGACTTTACAGTCACAGTTCAGTGGATATGGGGCTTAATGCTCCCCAAAAAGACCCTCGTGACCCCAATAGCCTAACACTCCCACTTCATTCCTATAGACCCCACACTATACCAACCTTAAAATCCCTTGAAATTGAATTGAATTTCACTTTTTATATTTTTTTACTTCATTATCTAGAGAGTGTTTTTTTACCAAAATGCAGATAATCATACTTTTTTTTTTAGTAATTTTAATAATCGGTCAAAAAACATTATCAATTTTTTTTTAACCAGTTCCAATTATTATTACTTTTTTATATATGATACAGAAAACGCCTCTCACTTTTTAATTACTTAGTCTACAATAAATATTTAAGGGGGAGTAGTAGTGAAGCTTTTACGCATGTTTTTGCCGATAAGATGGAGTTATGTGTCTTAAAAAGTAAGCAAAAAGAAAAAAAAAACACCTATTACGAAAATTTGCCAAGAGATGTCAGAATGGTAGCTAATAATTTAATGCATTTGGTTGATTTTCAATGATCTTCTAACAATGAATACTTTATAAATGTTATTATATATTATGTATCTTTTATAAAAGCATAAAAATATGTAAATATAGGCCAGATATAAGCTAAAAGAAGAACTGATAGAACCGGATATAAGACTAGCCTGCCATCTTTTGCAAGAGTGCTGAACTATTTGACAGTTAATTTTTATATATATCATCTAAGCTTACTTTAAATTTTTTTTAATTAATATGTGATTAATAATAATAATAAATTATTTTAAAATTAAAAAAAAAAATTAAAATTATTGGGACAGATTGTTTCTGTATTTGATTCATAACAAAAAAATTAATATGCATAATTTTTTAATAAGTCATTAAGAACATTATAACTTTCTGTCCCAATAATTCGTTATGAATTTAATCCATTAAAAAAAAAACCGCAATGATAAATTCCTTATAATAGCCTAGTTTTTTTTTTTAAGTGGGGGACAATATTAAGTCCCACCCATGCTTTTTGTACTTGTGATTATTTCATTGTCTTTAAAAAAATATTATATATTTTTTAATGGAAACTTTCATGGTTCAAACCTAGAAAATTTCCAATAAAGATTTTTCTTTTTAAAAACAATGAAATAATCAAAAGTAGAAAACGCATGGGTGGGACTTAATATTGTCCCTCACTGTACGTTTAGACGGCCACTCCTACTCCCCCTTAATTATATATTAAGTAGCAAATATTATTTGTTATCTCTTGTAAGATGGTAGGTAATTCAATAATGGATATCGTGGGGTTTTATTTATATAAAAAAAAATTTGTCCCCTGCTTCCCTATTTTAAACATCAGCTAACGTTTTAAATTTCAAATTTCATTTAATTTCTTATCTATCTCAGAGAGGGAAAAAAAAATTCAATATTTTAGGCCATAAATCATTTTGTTAATTTTAATCTAAAATGTAACTTATTTGGTAAACAATATACTGTAGCAATCTTGTTGCAAAATCTCAATTTCCATATTTCCACAATTAGATGGAATATGTATAGAGAGATCATCATTCATTGATTGGCTGATTGGTTACCCAGCTGTTATTTATTGCTTAAGCAAGAACGAGCGAGCCTTCACCCAGGCCTGTCTGTCAATCTTAAACTAAATTATATAATATATTAACCAAATATTCCATAATTATTTTCTAAATTGATTTCGCACCGAAAATATGAAATTATGAATATTTAATGGAGTCGTTCGTTAAGAGAGAGTCAATTAAGTATAACCAAATCTAACACAAATGAAGAGTTTTTGAAATATGAATAATTTTTTCTAATAATTTAATCGAGCCCACCTCCTTTGAATGGAAAAAAATATAACCAAAACTGACAGAAAATATAATTAAGATATAGGCCTACTTGGTATAAAAAAGGAAATCTGAAGAATATATAACATTTTTCCATTTTAGTTTAAATCTGTTTAAGGGGGTTCAGGAGCGACCTCTAAACGTACTTTAAAAAAAACCAGACTATTATAAGGAATTTTTCAATGCGGTTTTTTTTTTAAATGAATTAAATTCATAAGAGTTATTATTGGGACATCGAGCTATAATTTTTTTAATGACTTATTAAAAAATTATCGTAATTAATTTTTTGTTATCGAGTAAATACAAAAAAACAATCTGTTCCAATAATCTTTAATTTTTTTTAAATTTAAAAATGCATTTATTGTTATTATTAATCACATATTAATTAAGAAATTTTTAAAATAAGATTAGATGATTTATTTAAAATTCAACTGTCAAATTAGTTCAGCATTCTTGCAATAGATGGCAAGCTAGTCTAACAGCTGATCCTATATCTGGCCTTATATTAATATATTTTTATGCTTTTATAAAAGATACATAATGCGTTTTGTAATATGTGGACGACCTCTAAGTTAAAATAATAGACTAGTAAATTTTTCTCATAAATTTTGATAAAGATAATTAAATAAAGAGATTGTACAGTAATAAGGTAGAAAACGTGTAACAAAAAAAAAATTTTTTTTTCTTTATTTTAGCTAGTAACGACAATAAATTTCCACTAAAGCTCAATCAGCAAGCCGATAAAATATTTATTTCTATGGCGTGGCAAAAAATAAATAAATCAGCAAGACGACTCGGGGAGTTGCCAAGTTAACTTGTTCACGCGAGAGCCTCTCTCTCTCTCTCTCGGGAAAAATGGAAGGGGGAGAGTAAGCGAAAGGGTATGGGGACTTTTTTTTTTTTTCAAAAAAAAAGCCTGAAGCTTTGAGTAATATATAGAAGCAGCCATCGACTCCAGCAGCACAAACAGTTGATTCATCGCTTCAAGTCGCATTTGATTCATTGACTCGGTCGTATCTATCGAGATCAGGCTAATCTCAACAAAGAACCAACCGCAAAGGTTTTTTTTTATTTTGTCAATGAAAAATTTGTTTAGAGCAACAAGATAGATGTATTGTCTTAAGAGTATTCATATTCTTTTTATCATCAACAAAAATAAATATAGAAATTTCTCTCTTCTTATTATTTTTGATTTCTTTACAACCCAATTTGTCATTAAATGAATTGGAATAATATTTTGTTATTTTTGTCGACCTTTAAATTAGTGAATAATTGAGTCTTGACGCCTTATTTGATCAAACTTGAGAGAGAAAAGTTAAATTAAAAGTTTGAAAAGGATGGTAAACAACCTACTTAATTTTAAATTATCTTTTATTAACAATAGAATAAAAACCGAAGAAGAAAACTTCAAATTAAAGTTACAAGAAGAGTTTTATTTGAAAATCACTTGATCTTTTCTTTTTTCAGGAAATGTACATAATAAAAAAAAAACAAAAAAAAAAAAATACAGGTTGTAAATAACGTGGTTGTTCGTAACTAATTGAAGTGATTTTCTTATATCAGGGAACACAAAGCTTTTCAGAAATTAAAGAAATAAAAGTTGAAAAGTTATCACTTCAATAACCAACTCGCTAATTTATTGATCCAGGTATTATTTGATAATTTCTAGAAAAAAGTTAAGGTGCGCGACTCAAAAAACCGTTAGAACATGATTGACTACCGAGTTACTCTAGGCGGCAAGAGATGGCGTTAGTTTTTCCCATAATTTATTCCATTTCATTTTAAAGATTCCAGCTAATTAATTAAGGGTAAAAATTAATTATTTTTTAACACAATGATTACTAATTTAATTATCTACAAGATATAGAGCGAATTTTTTGAAAATATCTTTTATTTTATGCGATTAATCTAAAAAAAAAAATTTTATTTTTTCGAAAATCAAAAAAAGAGCTTCTATAAGTTGTAGACATTTTAAATAGCTTTAATTTAAAAAAAAATTGAGGTCGATAGGTTTCAAATTGCGGCCGCTGGAAACTCCTAAAATTAGCACCCCGAGACGCGCGCACCTTAATCAAAAAATTCCGTGAGTTGACAATTTGAGTAGTCTATCTTCAAGGAAGCAAATGGATTATTCCTGCCCAAGACTAAGGGCCACTTGCTTAAGTTCCAATTAACTAACTACGCCTCGGATAGACTAGTTAACTATGTCCTTCGAGTCTTTTCAGTTCTGGTTAAGCTAATCATATGATTAAATAAGAGCCCAGATCGTAGTTAGTTAGCTAAAACCCAAATTTTTGTAAAAGGCTTGGTATCCAATTCAATTGAAACAAATTTTTTTGCCTGGGTTAATATTTATTTTAATTAATTTTTACTTTTATTTTTAATAAAATCATTCTTTTATTAACTTGACAAAACTTTCCTTATACCCCAGATATGTGAAAAAACTCATTTTTTTAACCCGAAAGATAAGCTTGTTCACTATATCGAAGATTTGCTATCTGTCGAATATATTTGCTAGTTAACTAGAACTCAAGACTCAATTTAGATTTAATACAAAGGAAAGCAGCCACTCAGTATATATGGAAGTAAATTGGTAGAAAGCTGATATAATATTCCTTTATAATTAGGCCTATATACACACACAATAAGAGAGCCTGAATTTTTTATTCTATTATATGACATTTCATCAAAGGACCTTCTCATCAATATGAACTTAAATTTTTTAATGAATAAAATCATAAATTTAGAAAAAATGGTAACATTTTAATTTTGATAGGCGGTTGGATAAACAGGCAAAAAAAATTTTGATATTAATAAATAATAACTAGGTAGAGCCTTGTTTGAAAAAGATTTTTTCAATCAATGCTCAAATAGACTGTTCATTAGCCATTCAATATATTGTTTAAGATAGCAAGTTTGCGAGATATGTTTGTGCTTAAGATTGGGCAAAATTGCACCCCCTGGAGTCGAACCAGGACCTCCACGCTTTCGCGGCGGGTGGACTTATCCTAGAGCGCCGGCCCAATAAGCACAACATCTCGCATCCGCCTATTGATCTTAAAAACTGCACGCCATCTATCAAGCAAGATTGGAACTGCGTCACAATTCTAGACGCCTGGTAGGGCTGCAACCTCACAAGAGAGGTAAAAGGCGATATAACTAATATAGCTATTTAATAAATAAATTGCATTCTTGTAAAATTTCACCGAATCAGGAAAAAAAATGGTAGACAATTCAAATAACTGAAATTTTTTAGTTGATTGAGACAAGAAAGAATTATTATTTTCAAAAACTTGAGCAAGCGATAGAAACAATATAAAAAATTTTCACGTTTCAATCAATCATTATGAAAGTAAATGTTTTTGTTTTTTTTATAATATAGAAAATGTTTTTAGATAGAATATGAAAATATTAAAATCCTAAAATCATTAAATATAAATAACTGTTTCGTAAAATTTATTTTTATAGCGTTTCCCACACCCACATAGCCGTTAAATCATTTTAGAATATCAATTGAGTTTTGAATTGGTCAATGGAAATGTACAAGAGTATATATATTTTAAAATTGGCAATGTTTCATCCTCTATTCTGTCGTTTCGTAAATTTAAAAATTAAAACAGATGATCCAGCTAAATTTCTACACAAATAAATATACTACTGATAAATAAATACAAAATGGTAATTTAAATAAATAAAAATAAGTATAAAACGTTTGAATTTTTTTTTTTAACAGAGATTAGTTATTTTTAATTAAGATTATTCTTTTAATTTTTTCTCTCATCCACTTAGTCAAAACCTATTCGTTTTTATTTTATTTAGCATCTAAATTAAAAAATTCGTGTTGGAAGGCGGAGCATCAGCCATCTATTTGGTTTGTGAAATGAGCCATCATTTGATTAATACATTTTTTTTTTTCTAATAAATAACTTCATCTGGATAGTTATTATCATCAATTTTCGTTATATTTATCAAAAAAAATAGCTGGTAATTAACATCTTTCATCAATTTAGCATAAAAAATAAAAAAATATAGTTGAAAATGAATTTGTAAAAGATCTAAATATTCACAAGAGCAATAGAATAGCGAGTTCTGGAGCAATTAATCAAAAAATAAAAAAGGTGCCTATATATCTTAGTTATTAAAATACTAATGATATACCACTGAAGGAGATCAAATAAAAATTGAAACTGTAGATAAAATATGCACTCTGAAGAGAACCTAGACTAAGACCCGAAACAACCTGATAGACAATTGAATAAATCCAGATCCGAAAATACTGAATCGGATCGGATTTTCGGATTCAATTCCAAAGTATAGCGATAATTTTTCCAGCGACAACTTGTCTCATTGATCCTACCAGGTATGGGCAAAATCCTTTGGAAAGGATTAGGGATTCGATCCGCAGATCCAGGCATTTCGGACATCCGATCCTCTAATCCGATCCGGATGCTGTAAAAGGATTAGCGGTCCGACAAACTCAGGCGATCAAATCCGATTTAAAAAAGGATTGCTGTTTCGATCCGCAAATCCAGATCCGCGAACCGAAAATTCGATCCGGACTTGATTTTTAGGCATTTGAATTAATCAAAAGGATACACGAATTTATCACAAATGTGTTTATTAAAGCTTTTTGGGTTTGAATTATTATTATTAAGGGAATTTTTACTTATAGACCACATTTTATTATTGTTTATTAAAAATATAAATACTGTACAACGATTCGACTGCTCATTCTGCAGTCGTCATCAAGTACTGTGCACTTGCACCGACTCAAGTAAACTAACTGTCACGATCGTTGTGTGCCTTTTTATATACAACGACATTAGCGCAATCTACAGTCATTTCCATGAAGTTAGATACAAATTTTCGCGCCATTTTCACTCATTCCCATGAAGTTAGTCACCAATCATCAAAGCGATCCTGACAATCCCTTGATCCTACTACATCAAATAATTTTTCCAGCCACAACGACATTATAAACAATAATAAATTATATTCCAGATCTCAATTCAAAAAATAATATAATTGCTATACAAATGAAATAGATTGTATAATATCGCATTAAGTTGAGCAGCGAGAATAAAATAAAATCTAATTTTGAAGAAAGTTGGATTGGTTGCAATTGAATTAGGCCTATTCAAAATATTAATTGATCAAATTTGTAAATTAAATATGCAAATAAACTGTTCCGTCGTGATGTTTTTCTAAACAAAGTTATTACAAACATTGATTACATAAATAAAAAGAATAAATTAGTAAATATTCGCTGTCTGGAGAGTTCTGGTGCAATTAATCAAAAAATGCAATTTTAAGTTGCCTAATATTGGATACCAATAAATTGAAATAAATATTGACGAGGTCTAAATGGCCTCCGATGCTGAAAAAGACCTTAAAACGAATTTAAAATAAAAAGTTGCCTAATAATTTCATAAAGCGATGAGAATTACATTAGCAAATATAAGTACAAAAACAGAACGTGATAGATGGACAGATGGACCGGCTTTGAAATTATACACGTAGAACAAAAATAGACTACATGTATTTGTTTATTTATTCAAACAAATTTAAAACAAAAAAATATGGCGGTATTAATTTAATACATCTCTGGAATTTAATTAAGAGATTGCAACAAATTTAATACGTATTAGTTAATTTTGTAAATGAATTATGAATTAAAAGTATGAGTGTATCCAACCAAAAACATGTCGAGTGGCCATATTAGAATTTTTTTTTTAAATGTGAAATTGATTTTAATATATAATTGTGCTCGCGTCATCTAATTTTCTAAAGTCGGTGGGCGAATAATCCGTTGGCCTTCTTAATTATGAATCATCCTCTCTCTCTAACACTGGATTTCGTACCAAAACCATGCAATGAACTCTACCACATTGCTCTGAATAATTTTCGCTTTCAGGTTTCGACACGTTAGGCCTCCCTCTTTGTCCCCCCAAAGGCCACATTCTATGAATATATTAAGAACAAAGGTCCCATTTAAAAAAGAATTGTCTCTTTTTTTCCCTCTCTCAGTAGGAAATTCTTATTTCGTGACAATATTTGGCAAATTAAATTGATATTTTATGGAAAGTATGTTTCAAAAATTTCGTTTAGAAAATTAAATGAATTTGTAAATACCCTATATATTTTTCCTCATGGTGATATTAATTTTTTTCTGTTCCATTTATTTAAAAAATAAGTTAATATTTTATCATATGCTTTTTTTCTAAATATTAATACATCCCTAAATAGAGATAAGACCAAGATATTTGTTATTCTCTAAGAAAAATACTTTCTAAGTTAGTTCGCGTTTTTTGCCAATTCTTGGGAGTGCATTTGGGCAAACAGCCACACGGAAATATAGCAAATGGCTTATTTGATAAAAGAATCTATTTTATTTTTGTTTTTTTATAAAAAAAAGAAGAAATGCAGTAGTTTATATTGAATATAACATGTGAGGAAATTTAAAATAAGTTTTTTTCCGTTTATATTATTATAAAAAATTAATAACTATTTTTTGACATCAGAGGTAATTTACATAATTATATCCTAACTATTTATGTTTTAGGAAGACTTAAAAAAAATAATAGACTCATATTTTTATAAATACAGTAAGTAAGTTTATTTTATCTTTAACACGCCAATACTAATATTGATATAGGCTATAACGAAATTTATTTCAATTTAAAACTTTTCTTTAAGCAGTAAGAGAAAATTTTTTTTCCTTTTTTCCATTCTCGTGAGATCTATTTATCAATCAATGAAAGATAATTAATTAATTGATCAGACATTTCATTCATTCTTTAACTTGAAAGAAATTTTTTTTTCTTTCTTTTTAAAACAAATGTTTTCAAGATAAAAAAAATCTTTCTAATAGAAAAAAAAATCTATTCGGGTCATTTATTCTTTCATTATCAGCGTAGCAAAAATTTTTTGTTAAAAAGAAATGAGAAAATTTGTTTCAATTTTATTTACTTATTAAAGGAATTAAGAAATTTAATTTTGATATGGCGGAGGGTCAACCAAATAAAGAAAGTCAATTCTATTTAATGAAACTTTAATATACTAGGTAGAAGTTTAAAATGGGGAACGAAAAGGGTGGAAGTCAGCCAACCATTCAGAGCACGCCCTGAGCAAATTCGTTTCAAGGCCAAAAATTAAATGATATGGAAAAATGTAATTAAATAATTACGGTGAATAATAGAATAAGATATAATCTATATATATATAAAAAGATATATATATTTAGATTTATTTAACATTTTTAACCATTTTTCAATTATTATTATGGGCCCTCGGGGCATGGCGTAGAGGTTAGCGTGCTAACCTCATATACCAAACGTCGCGGGTTCGGACCCCAGGCAGTCCGATGATTTTATTTAAGCCATTTGGATACCAAATGGCTTAAATAAGAATGCCTGGACCCCATATATGTATATTTATTAATAACGGATATCGTAAAAAGTCTTATATGGCCTGAGTTGCCGAAGACTGTGTGAATGTGTGTGTGAGTGTGAGTGTGAATGAGAAAAAAGTGTGAATGTTTTTTTTCTAAAAAAAAAAAAAAATTATTATTATTATGGGAGTTTTTAATCAAAGACCAAATTTGTATTTATTATTTATTAAAAATATAAATACTGTACAACGTTTCGACTGCTTGTTTTCAAGTACTGTGCACATGCTCCAATTCAAGTGAACTAACCTCTAAGATACCCACGAGCATTTTATAAGCAATGACGTCAGTACCATCTAGTCATTCCCGTGAAGTTAGACACAATCATCAGCGCATCTAACTTCATGGGAATGACTGCAGATAGTGCTGACGTCATTGCATTTAAAATGCAAGTAGGTGTCACTTAAAGGAAAGTTCACTGAGTCGGAGTAAGTGCAAAATATTTGAAAACGACTGCAGAATAAGCAGTTGAAATGTATTCAATACATTATTTATATTTTTAATAAATAATAAATACAAATGTGGTCTATAATTAAAAATTTTCGGGATAAATTTTTAATTTCTATACTTATATGTTAAAATTTATTTATTTTTATGTTAAAGAGATCTTATGACCTAAAAAATTAATTTAGGTGAGATTTGAATTGGTACATTTTTAGATATTTATTATACAGTATAATATCATTTTATATAATATAGCTCTCGTATTTGGAAATTAAGCCTTTACACTAATAATTCATCATTTTAATGGCCATTGAAATTGATGAATATTTACAAGAGAAAAACTTAACTTTGCTCGGTCATTTATAGATGAAAATGAATGTTTAAATTCAAATTTTCTCGAGCATTCACTTTTCGAAAATGAATTTAATTGAACCAGAAAGGTTTATGCATGAGAAGTCTCTTAATTTTGACATTTATATATATATATATATATATTAAAATGTCTCTGGGGGCTAAAAGTTTAAGTTATTCATTCATTTATCGAACAAATCATCTCTTTTAAAATAAAAGTGAGAATTGAGGACAGAAATTCAGAACACGTACATTCGTTATTTCGTAAATAAAGCTTGTACAATTCGTAAAAATTGCTCTTTGGCTTTTTACTTGGATTTATACAGGGTGTTTGTCTTTTTGAATAAAAAAAAAGGAATATAGTGAGGATAAATATTTTTTGACTATCAAATAATTCGAAGGGTATAATAATAATATTAAAAAGAATATGTCAAAATTGTATTTAAAACTAACAATTTTGAAAGTATTTTTTGCTAAAGTTTTATAAATAAAATAACAAATAATAGAAGAGTTTGATTTAATAATTTTTTTTGCAATAAAAATTTTTGTATTTGGTGGGGAAGGGGGGGGGGGGGACGTTATAAGATCAAATATTTTTACGGGAGACGTGATAAGATAAAGTTTGGAAACCACTGCTCTAAAGAGTTTTTTTTCTCCTGGTGGGGGGAGTTAAATTAGCCGCCAAATCCTCCTCACCCGCCTCTCTCTAATAAATTAAATAATGCTGGTTATTATAGCAAAATCTACATGAAAGATGTTTCAAATAAGCAAATTTTATTAAAAATGAAATTTATAAAATTGGCTTATTTTCAGTCAATGTGCTTGCCACATCAGATCTTTTCGAGATCCTAACCCTAAATTCCCATTTGGCCGACAAATACACATAAATACAGCCATTGTCTGTAAAGGCAAAAGACAATTGGTTTGAACAAAGGCTCCACTGTCAAACAAATATATATATGAAGTGTGTGTAATAGAATTAGCCAGGAAGAAACAGGACAGCAAACAAATCTAAGCGCGATGGGAAGAGTAGATCCCTTTTGTTGTCCCTAGATTTCTCGAATATTTGTCCTAAACAGCAGCAGCTTTGTGTTTTGTCACCCTCTCACTTTTATGTTGTTGAAAAAAGAAGCGGTTTTGTCATGGCTATAACGATTCGATAAGGTCTTAAAACAGCTTCTTCTTTTTCTTCTTAACCCCCAACTACCATCAATGAAATGAGAAATCACTCGATTCGAAACAGACCCTCTGCAGAGAGAGAATCGAAACACACATTCCCTTTTTACTTTTTTTTTTCTCTCACTCACTCACTGAATGGCTCAACAGTCTTAAAGAATCGACCAAGTTGAAAATTTCCGACTTAAAAAAAAAAAAATAGAGAAAAGAGAGATCAGGTGAAATGTTATAATAATCATAAAATAAAAAAATATGTACTTTATTTTATATATATAAAGGCTTTTATAGGGTCAAAGTTGAAAGAAAATATTCAGTACCTGCCTGCTTAATTTGATGGCTAAATTTAAAGATCCTACTATTTTTAACAAATTTGATTATATCATACTTGTACAAAGCAATTCAAGATAAAATTATGTGAAATAAATAGAGACGGAGTTAAAATGGCCTTTATCTTTAGTCCAATTTTGAAAAAAAGATTGTATGTGTGAGTGTGCACAAAATATAGAGTCAACTCCTTGACTAGTGACTGGATCTAAATGGTTTCTGATCTTGAAAGTCTTTAGATAAAAAATAAAAATCTGGTGTGACTGGTCTCAGAACCCACAACTTTCTCTTACCCTTCAGCAAGAGAAAGTTGTGTACTGTGCTTGTCACTCCAGATTTTTTTGTGTCGAGATATATTTAGTTGTCCTTTTAGCACCTAAGTTCCAAACTTGAGCACGCGATTCATAAATGGCGCTGAGCTACGAATGCTTCCACATCAGTAACGTGTACTTCAAACGATTTGCGCAAAAAATTTTACTAATAAACTTTTTAAAGAGCATCAAAAAAATAGTTGATTTATGAATTTTAATCAAAATCATTGCATCGAATTTTGAGAAAATCGAAAAAAATTGAAAAAGTACATCAGTAAAGTATTAGTACTTTTTGGTCGATTTTGTTCAAAAGCTTATTTTTAACCATTTGGGAAGGGGGGCCTAACTCAAATATAAAATTTCAACATCTAACTCTTTTTGTTCCTGAGATATTTTGTTCTCAGATACTGTAGACAGACCAATTTGTGAAATTAAATATTTTTTTTTTAAATCAGTCATTCTAGTGAATAAGTAAGTTAAGTCAATTTTGTTTACTTTTAAGGCCATTACTTTTAAAGTCAACAAAGGTCTTCCAAAAACGCCCACCTAAAAGTTAAAACTCAGCCCCCTGGCTTGCTCACTTATATAGGTTTGGTTAGTTTGAAGTGCCCGTTTCCAGAGAGGAAACATACTTAGGCCAATTAGGCCCTTTGTAATACCACGGTGAGGCTATCCCCCTTTCCTACTCTAAGAGGAGACTTCGGCTGGATGTTTGAATTATTTGCGGCAAGCTGGATTCGAACCCGAGCCGTATTGAAACTTCAGACTCCGTAATCCTCAGCTTAGCCGGCTTAGCCATTGTCTCCTCTGCTCACTTAGATACAGGAGAAAAACTGTAACAAGCCCTCCATTCCTGGTGTATTATATCATATTTGAAGAATTATATATTGAATTTGCAAGGATGACAAAATACAGTGTATGTGACGAAAGAAATGTATATATAAAGATATACAGGGCCTCTCTCTATATAGAGATTTCAAATCTCATTTAATAAAAGTTTCTATAATTAAAAAAAGAAAATATTTTATAAATAAAAAATAAACTCTCTCTCCCTGGATAAATGGATGATGAAAAAAAAAAGATGAAGTTTGTATTCTGCTGTTAGTTGTAATTAAAAAAACTTGTTCCCTTGAAATAATATTAGACTAGATAAAAATTAAAATTTTCCAAATGTAAAAAGTTTTTTTCTATAAAAATTTATATCCTTTCGAAAAAAAAATTAATGAGCTGCTCTTCTCGGTTCTTCTATCGATAGGAAAACAAATTGCGAAGACACAATAAGAAGTTATCATTTTGGATGTCTCCTTTGATTCGGGAAGACGAAGAAAGAAAAGTGATTGATGGCACCCCACTATTTTTATTGGTTCCATGTTTGATTTATCTAAAGCCTACTTCGTAAGAAAACGTATATTTTTTGACAGTCTCAACTCGAATTCAAATCGGAACTATTCATCTTAGCGAAGGAGAAAAAAAAGCGAATAAATGATATAAATATCCCAAGTGGCTTGATCTAAGAAAGGAACTCATCAAATAAAAAGATTTGATTTTACTTTATTATATTAAAGAAAGAAAAATTTTTTTATATTTATTAATAAAAGAATCTATTTCTGAACTTATATTATATATAGTTAATAGTTTTCAATACAATCAGGATTCGAAAGAAGACTATCAATCCCCTGGCTCACAAACATTGCTTTCATGTCCACATGAAAAGGTCCCAAATCTTCATTGGGGTCAAAATTGAGTTTTTATGCGTTCTGTACAGAACACATCCTGCTGAGCAAGCCGGTATTTTTAGAATTTTTTTATCATTTTTTTGTTTGGAAGATATGAGTTTTTAAAATATTGGTTATGAAAAAACCTAGTTTTGAGAAAATGAGTTTATAGTTTGTTTGGTCCCTTTTCTCTTATCCCACCCCACTTTTGTCTTGTTTTTTCAATATAAAACACATAGATTCTGATGAATCGAATATTTCATCATATAAGATGAATCGGAATCAGTAATAAAAAAAAATCGATTTTTTTCAAGAGTTAAAATAGTCTCCCGTACGGATCTCCGGGTGGAGGCTACTACTCCTGCGGTTTCTATGAGGAAAAATCCTCTTAACCAAGATTTCTGTCAATTCCAATCTTCCTTTGTCTCCATGACCTCCCGTGATTGTAATAAGCTCCCTGCGTCTATCTTTCCCAAAACCTATGTACAATCTTCAGACTTTCAAGTCTAATTAATCTCAACTCTCAGTTCCCGCAGTTGAGTTCCCCTTTTATGCTTCTCCTATATTCTTTCTGGCTGCATGTGACCACTGGTCATAGGTCTTTGGACATTATGCACCCATTCCAGAAAAAAAGAGCTCGACCTGCAGAAACTTTAGCTTGTTATAACAAATAAATAGTTTATTTAAAATATTTCTAAAAAAAAAAAAATATTAACTTATACATCAAATATTGAACTCAACATGTTTAAGAAGTTTTAAATTTATATATGAAGTATATGGTTAAAGTTTTTTTTTTTTTACCTTTTTTTTAAGTTTTCAAAAACTTTTCAGCATTATAAAGTCTTGACAGCAAAGGAATAAACTTATATCGTATAGAAGAAAGAAAGGAGACCTGTGTGATGTTTTATTACTCGTTAAAAATAAATTTTAATATATAATATGAATAGTGTTTATCTTTTATGTTGTTGCTTAGAGAAGCCCTTATTATTAATAACCCTAATTTGTTCTCTCTTTCTCTTATACTATCATAATTACAAAGTATTTAATTACCGAGAGATATGAAAATTCCTTTCTTTTCATCCTCCATTAAAAAAAAATACGGTGTAAAAAATTATATCAACTTTCATTAAAAAAGAAATGATTTATTTCATTTAAACTTTTTTTTTTATTCTTTTTTTCATTTTAAAATCTAAAATATTTTATCTCTTTTAGTATTTATGAATTTATTTCATAGTGGGATACAATTTATAGTCAGGTTAGAGATTTTTTTTTTTAATAAAAACTTATTGAATAATCTATCTGACTAATGAAACCAAATTGGATATTGTCAATTGGTCGTTAAAATTCCAAATTTGATTGGACTGAGAGAGAGAGAGAGAGAGGGGGGGGGGGCAAAAAAGTAACTAAAAGACTGAAAATTGTCAAAGTGCAAAAGTTGTTAGTAGTCCTATGCGCATCTAAACAGGTATCCAATTTTGAAGGGGAGGGGGATTTTTTTAGAAAGCTTTTTTTACAAAATTTTCGATAATGAAAAAATCACCGATTAAGATAAAAAAAAAAGACTGGATCTTAATTTTGCCATAAATCCCAGGAAAAAATTCAGGAAATTTGGGGAAATGGCGGTCTTTAATTACGATTAACCTCATCTATATTAATAGTAGTTATTATGCCTCCATTTAAATAATTATCTAATGAAGGAAATAGAGGCAGAGGCACATTGGTGTAACTAGGGTGTGCCGGGGGCCTCTCCCTCTCCTCCCAGAAAGCTGCCTGCTCCAAGAAAAAATGAGAAAATATGGGGCTTTCCAGGCACTCCAGAGAATAGCTAGTCCCATGCCCCCCCCCCCCCCAGCGAGGATGGCTGGCTCCATGCCCCCCCCCCAGCCAAATTCTCTAGTCATGCAGAGGCAGCCAAGAAATAATACTCTGAATTCTTTAGTCAGAAAAGTTTCGGTGCATTTATAAGAATAATAAACGTTTGCAGTGCATTTACGAAATGTTTAATTTATTATGCTTATAAATGCACCGAAACGTTTCCGACTAACTTAATTTGTAAAGCATTCAAAGCTATTTCTTGGCTGCCTCCTCTACATATTTTACCCCCCTCGATATCAACACCCACAACTTGTACGTAAACCTAATGGGATATGAATCTGTAGCTAAGAGAGGAAACAAAACGAGTATATAGGATATAGAAATTAAATAGTTTGGTCCCACGATTTTGTCAAGTGGAGGAGCCTAAAATTTTTGGTGAATGAAACGGGAGAGGCAGTGGCGCATTCAAGGAACGGAGGTTAATGAGAGTAATAATAATTTATTATATTTTAGTTTTGGAATCAAATATACAATATAAAAAAAGTAAAAAAAATATCAACTTTATTAAATAAAGAATTATATATATCATGTGTTGGTCCATGAGGTAATTATGAAAAACATATAACCAAGTATTTATTAATTTAAATAAGCGAAAAATGTAGGTACCGCCGGGATTTGCACCACGGATCTTGTCGATTTACGCTCAACACGCCCTACTGTTGGACCACAGTACGCACTCGCTTATTTAAATTATGATAGATCGCTGATTTCAGTCTACTAGAGAAACGCCGCTCTAATCAAGCGTTCAGATTTCTCCGCTGCTGAGGCGCGATCTAGATGGACGTTTTGAGAAATTAACTCAATTATGCAATTAATAAATAAAGAATTATATATATCATGTGTTGGTCCATGAGGTAATTATGAAAAACATATAACCAAGTATTTATTAATTTAAATAAGCGAAAAATGTATGTATCATAATTTAAATAAGCGAGTGCGTACTGTGGTCCAACAGTAGGGCGTGTTGAGCGTAAATCGACAAGATCCGTGGTGCAAATCCCGGCGGTACCTACATTTTTCGCTTATTTAAATTAATAAATACTTGGTTATATGTTTATCAACTTTATTATCGAAAAATTATTACTTGGCTGTGCACAACTCCCCTGGATTCATCGTCAGGTCTGGAACACAAATAAATATGTCAAACAAAGGGCAAAAGACAGTTAAGTGACATATTTATTTGAATTCCAGTCCTGACTGCTCCATCAGTGATCGAATCCAGAAGAGATGTGCACATTCTGGTCGTAAAGTAATTAAAAAATTTTCAAAAATAATAAAGTTGATCTTTATTTTAGTTTTTTTTTTATCTTTGGTCTGCAATATGAAGTAAACTTCCTATTTGGAGGTATAAAACTAATTTTTGTTAAAATCAAATAGATATAATATTGGTTAAATTATTTATTTCATAATAATAATAATAGACAATAATAAACAGTTAATCAATTCTGTCAAATTTAGTTTGACAATCCCTTTGTTTTATGTGTTTATTTGGACAGATAAATGGATATTGGTTAAAAATAGTTGATCATATTTGGTAACTCGAAAAATATGATAAACAATTAAAATCAAAGTTTGGAATAAAGAACAAAAATTTATAAAAAGATAAATAGAGCGGGCGCTGGAGGTAGTTGAGTATGCAAAATTTGAGGACCGAATTCTGACAATGGATTTGGGCTAAGAATAGCTCCCAGAATAAGGATCCGGATCTTGCCGGGCCAATTTTTGGTCCAATTTTTTTTTACCCCCACCCCATAGGAAATCAATGGAGTGCATGCTAAGATGATGTGAAGATTTGCAATTATGGTCAAATTCGAGTACTTAAAACCTCAAACAATGAAAAAACTGTCTTGTCAGCAACTGAGGGGATCCTCTAGAGTCCCCTGAGAAGTACTATCTTGCCACCAGTTGTGGTGGTCCCCTCTAACCCCTTCATCTCTTTTCTCTCTCTTTGTTATAAATTTAAATATACGGCTTTAACACCATGCCAAATTGTGGGGACCGGCAATTATGTTCATAATCCACTACCTGGTATCCCAATCAATGAAAAATACTATCTTGCCGCCAGCTGCGGTGGTCCTCTCTAACCCCTTTACCTCTTTTCTCTCTCTTTGTTATAAATTTAAATATACGGCCTTAACATCATGCCAAATTGTGGGGACCGGCAATTATGTTCATAATCCACTAGCTGGTATCCCAATCAATGAAAAATACTATCTTGCCGCCAGCTGCGGTGGTCCTCTCTAACCCCTTTACCTCTTTTCTCTCTCTTTGTTATAAATTTAAATATACGGCCTTAACATCATGCCAAATTGTGGGGACCGGCAATTATGTTCATAATCCACTAGCTGGTATCCCAATCAATGAAAAATACTATCTTGCCGCCAGCTGCGGTGGTCCTCTCTAACCCCTTTACCTCTTTTCTCTCTCTTTGTTATAAATTTAAATATACGGCCTTAACATCATGCCAAATTGTGGGGACCGGCAATTATGTTCATAATCCACTAGTTGGTATCCCAATCAATGAAAAATACTATCTTGCCGCCAGCTGCGGTGGTCCTCTCTAACCCCTTTACCTCTTTTCTCTCTCTTTGTTATAAATTTAAATATACGGCTTTAACATCATGCCAAATTGTGGGGACCGGCAATTATGTTCATAATCCACTAGCTGGTATCCCAATCAATGAAAAATACTGTCTTGCCGCCAGCTGCGGTGGTCCTCTCCTAACCCCTTCACCTCTTTTATCTCTCTCTTTGTTATAAATTTAAATATACGGCTTTAACATCATGCCAAATTGTGGGGACCAGCAATTATGTTCATAATCCACTACCTGGTATCCCAATCAATGAAAAATACTATCTTGCCGCCAACTGCGGTGGTCCCCTTTAACCCCTTCACCTCTTTTTCTCTCCCTTTATTATACATTTAGATGTACTGTCTTAAAACCATGCCAAATTGTGGGGACCGGCAATTATGCTCATAATCTACTACCTGGTGTATTTATAATAAAGGGAGATAAAAGAAGGTGATGAGGTTAGAGGGGACCACCACAACTGGTGGCAAGATAGTATTTTTCATTGATTGGAGCACCAGGTAGTGGATTATGAGCATAATTGCCGGTCCCTACAATTTGGCATGATGTTAAGGCCGTATATTTAAATTTATAACAGAGAGAGATAAAAGACGTGAAGGGGTTAAAGGGGACCACCGCAGTTGACGGCAAGATAGTATTTTTCATTGATTGGGATACCAGCTAGTGGATTATGAACATAATTGCCGGCCCTACAATTTGGCATGGTGTTAAAGCCGTATATTTAAATTTATAACAAGAGAGAGAGAAAAGAGGTAAAGGGGTTAGAGAGGACCACCGCAGCTGGCGGCAAGATAGTATTTTTCATTGATTGGGATACCAGCTAGTGGATTATGAACATAATTGCCGGTCCCCACAATTTGGCATGATGTTAAAGCCGTATATTTAAATTTATAACAAAGAGAGAGATAAAAGAGGTGAAGGGGTTAGAGGGGACCACCGCAGTTGGCGGCAAGATAGTATTTTTTCATTGATTGGGATACCAGCTAGTGGATTATGAACAAAATTGCCGGTCCCCACAATTTGGCATGGTGTTAAAGCCGTATATTTAAATTTATAACAAGAGAGAGAGAAAGAGATGAAGGGGTTAGAGGGGACCACCACAACTGGTGGCAAGATAGTACTTCTCAGGGGACTCTAGAGGATCCCCTCAGTTGCTGACAAGACAGTTTTTTCATTGTTTGAGGTTTTAAGTACTCGAATTTGACCATAATTGCAAATCTTCACATCATCTTAGCATGCACTCCATTGATTTCCTATGGGGTGGGGGTAAAAAAAATTGGACCAAAAATTGGCCCGGCAAGATCCGGATCCTTATTCTGGGAGCTATTCTTAGCCCAAATCCATTGTCAGAATTCGGTCCTCAAATTTTGCATACTCAACTACCTCCAGCGCCTGGTCTAAAATGGAAATGGAAAGTTTTATTATCTTGGGTGAAAAAATTAAATCAGCTTATTTATAATTTAAGTAAACATCAAAAATTGAATCATGAGATAATAGATAATTGATTTCGATAAATAATTATTTATTTTTTAATTTTACTTTAATTATTATTTATTTATTCGCAATTGGAGAGACTTCAATTACTGAATTAATTGTATAAATAAATAAATAAATATATTTATATTTCATTATACCTAAGTTATTATATATTTATACTAGACGCAAAGCCCCGCCGGCGGGGCTGCCGTCTAGTCGAGCTGCCCCCTGGACCCCTGCTCGCCTACTTATATACATACCGGTACATACAAACATTTTTCCCAATTCATTTTTTCCCAAATAATTTTAATATATAGATTATTTAAACGGTTAATTATTCATGAACTTAAGATTTTTTGTGAATCATATCCTTTCCGGGACTCTCCCGGTACCAGACAAAAATTTATGCCGATATTTTAGATTTCAAAATGTAAATAAATAAAAAATCGTAAACATGGGTAAATATTTATATTTTCTTACCATGGCAACTATTTCACCTAATTTTTATTTTTTTCTTTATTTTAACGGTTAATTACTCATTAACTTATTGTTATTTGTGAAACAAAACCTGTCCGGGACTCTCACAAACATACACAGAAAATTTCATCATAATTGGTTCAGTCGTTTAGGAGGAGTTCAGTCACATACACACGTACAGAAGAATTATATATATAAAGAAGATATTGATGTTAAATTTAATTTAGGCTAAATGAAATGATACCAATTTTTTCAGGATGATTTATAATTTTTTTTTTTTTTAACAAATGTTGGATAACACTTAAATATTATCTTGTTTTTTGCTAATTAATAAATAAAAGTTGTAAAACAGTGGCAGTCCCAGAGGGGGATGATAGGAAAGACGCAGTGGCAGATTTGAGGGAGGGTAGTGTTGATAATTATTGTACCACCGTTAGTGGTGTGTTTTTATTTCACTTCCTAAATAAACATTTTTTCTGGTATCAAGTAGGAAAACGGGGCCCGCGATGTATGGGTATGATTTATATTCATAAAATAAATGAGGATTCATGAAGAGCTTAAGTAGAGTAATTAGTCATAATAAAATTGATGAAACTCACGATTTCGAATGTTCATGTATTGGGAGGCCGGATATTCAGGTATCCATCCAGTTGAGCCTTGTTTGGATCTCCACGAAACTAAAATGGAAGAAGAATAATAATTAATCATTTGAAAAGAAAATAAAAAAAAAATAAAAATAAAAAAATAAAACTCCATTGTTTATGAGCCTTGTAAATTTGGGTCAACTTTGCAACTGGGTCCAAGGGCGGATTCAAGGGATGGGGGGGGGAGTTAAACGGGGGTAATTACCCCCCCCCTTGATTTGAGAAAAATATTCTTTTTTTATAAAATTTTAAAAATTAATTTTTAAAAATTTGATTTGATATATATTTTGGTACACAAATACAGAATGCACCTTTAAATTACCGAATGTAATTTGTGTGCTGTGCGACCAGTCACACCAGATTCCCCCTCCCTCCCCCGAGAAACTGCTCTGAAAGAGCAGATTCGGCCAATAAATGGGCCATAATCAGGCCTAAAATTTAAAAACAATATATTTATCACATGCGAGACAAACATGAGAAACAATTTCCTTTTTTTTTAAACATCTATTTATAAAATAAGAAAATAGTTTCTCATGTTTGTCTTGATGTGATAAATTTATTGTTTTTTTACATTTTAGGCCTGAAAATGGTCCATAATATGTTGGCCGAAACTGCTCTTACTGTACACAATCAGTTTCCATTTCTAATTAAAAAATCGCGCTAGGGCCTTGGTGTCGGGGTTAGCGTGTTGACCATTTGTACCAAGGATCGCGGGTTCGCATCCCGTCTCGTGCAACAATTTATTTCAATTTGATTAGCTACTAATTAATTGAAATAAATAGAGACGGGGTCTAAAAGACCTCCGTTGCCGAAAGAGACCTTAAATAAATAAATTAATTAATTAAAAATCCTGACACTTTGTTTTTCTTAAATTCCTGCTATCAAGAAACAGGCAATTCTATCCAAGTAACTTCCTTATAATTAAATATTTATAGGACTGGGACTGTTTCTCGATCACTAAATATTATTTAAATTCTCCCTCCCGTGGCCGAGACACTTGAAAGACAAGTGATAATGACAATATTAATAACCTTAAAACCCAAACGGTGTGGGTTTAATTTCCGGAAAGTCTGATGAAAATATTTTTTTGGCCATATGGAGTTGATAGCTGTAACTATTTATTATGATTTATTATTTAATAATATTGATTGAATCTATTTTAAGAAATTATTTAGCAGATGAAAAAAAAAAGATTGAAAAAAGTGATCTAAGGCAAAAACAATAAAAAATTTTCTTTAGATAAATAAAAAAAAAAAAAAAAATATTCAACTATTTCAATTCAACACTTTATCTGTTTGGGAAATCGACATTGGAAAAAATATGTTAACTTCTAATAGTCAGAGATAAAAAAAATAAAAAAAGCCTTTTATCTCTCTCTTTTCTCTCTTCTCACCTTCTCTTCAATTTACAAGCAACATTTGAGTTTTGAATACAAAAAAAAAGAGAAAATATTGTTATTTACAATATTCGCTACATTAACTATTTTGATAGACATTTTATTATTTGTTTGTCTAAAAGATTTTTTTGCACTGCCTGACTTGTTTAGAAACGATATAAAAATAGATATGTGATTGATGATATTTTTTTTTAACTTGTTTTTGAAAAAAAAAAAAGCATTTCTTGATGAACTAAGTTAGCATTTTTTTTTACATTGACCGGATTATGAGAATTGATTAAAAGAAATTAAGTCGCTTTTTCTTGACTTCTTTTCTTTCTTAAATGGCTTAAGTGAATCATTAATTTTAGAAATATTATAGAGAAAATACAGAACGTTTGAGAAATTTTCTGATTTTTACTTTTATATATGAGTGTTAATATTTCACACCAGATTTTTAATTTAACTAAAAATATACACACAAACAAAATTAAGTTGAAATATTACAAGCATTTAAGCTAGTTGGACACATTTAATTATAAAAGCATATTAATCACATATTGGAAAATAAAAAAAAATAGTCAAAGGGCCCCTATGAAATTGTAAATATTACTAGAAATGAAATTAATTAGAATATCAACGAAAGAGCCTCCGCCATCTTATTGAGTTGTTTGCTTGTAAAAGATGCTCAACTCACCGTTGTGATTGCTCTCCATTCTCTCTCAATTTGGTAATTTCCAAACACTTATTAAAACACATTACACATTACTCTGATATTAATCAGTCAGTTAAACACAAATTATACACTTTATAAATACACAAATTCACAATAATATTTGCACTCGCGAAATCGCGTTGATCAAATGACGAACGTCTTCTTTAGACTGGCTGATCAACGAGCCGGTTGGGATGACGTCATCGCCGCGCACTCTAAGCGGCTAGTTCATCAACAATCAAATAGCGGCTAATTTCATTTATAAGAAAATTTTTTAGTTTTAATAGAAATATTATTAAAAAAGATTGCTACTTTTATTATAATTATTTATAATTATAGAATTTGAATTTTTTGCTTTGGGCTAGGAATATTATTATTTATTTCAATAAATATTTCAAACCATTTGAAAGGAAGCTAGAAACAAGTTTTTTTTTTTTTAAATTTTTAGCGGCCAGTGGCTTTTGCCCCAAATCAAGTGTTTTTGTTTTATAGTCAGTGGCGGCGCGTCCACTAGGCCAACTAGGCGGCCGCCTAGGGCGGCAACCTGGAGAGGGCGGCAAAAAGGGAAAAATAAAAAAAAATTTATGTTCCGCGGGCGGCACACGGGAAAAAATTTCGGTCCCGAGGGCGGCAAAAATTTTGTGTCTCTAAAAAAAAACGGTAAAATATTTTCCCGGACTGGAAAAATTTTGGTTCAGCGCAAGAGAAAATGTTCCGCGGGCGGCACACGGGAAAAAATGTTGGTTCCGCGAAAAAAAAAAAAAATTTCGCAGAAAAATTTTTGAGATCGGGGGAAAATTTTAAGGAGGGGGGCGGCAAATTAAATTTTTAAAGTTTGGGGGGGGGGCGCAAAAAAAATATCTTGCCTAGGGCGGCAGAATAGCTTGCGCCGGCCCTGTTTATAGTACTGATAGAGTCTGGCCCAAGGGCGGATCCAGAGGTGTTTCTCGGGGGGGGGGTAATCTGGAGTGACTCGTCGCACAGCACACTATTTTTTTTTAATTTCGGTAATTTAAAAGCGCATTCTGTATTTGTTTGCCAGAATATAAATACACATCAAATTTTTAAGTATTAATTTTAAAAATTTTACATTAAAAATAAATTTTTTTGCGAAAAAAAGGTATTTTTTTCGAATCTCGGGGGGGGGGGGGTAATTACCCCCTTTACCCCCCTGTATCCGCCCTTGGTCTGGCCGGAGATTGTTCAGGTCAAGCGCTGTGGAACTTTTTGGATAAGTAACCCTAATCGAAAAAAAAATCTGATGTGACGGCGCACAGCACACAACTTTCTCTTACCCTTCGGTAAGAGAAAGTTGTGCACCGTGCTGGTCACACCAGATTTTTTGCGCACAGTGGCAGAATATCGGCCTCTTGTGCTATTAAGGCTCCAATAAATTGAAATAAATAGAGATGGGGTTTAAATGACCTCCGATGCCGAGAAAGAACTTTAAAAAATTTTTTGTAAAATTAATTATCTTTAAATCTAATTATAATTCTATTATAGCGTTAGTAATATCATTATTATATCATTTGAATAAGAAAATTTCTATTTATTTACCCGATTTATCTTGGAATTTGTTATCTTTGATCCGTTAGTTATTCAAATTATAGTTTATTTTATTTAAAGGGCGAATTAGGTAAATGCAACTTCCAATATTGGTTTTTCTCTTTACGATAAAAGGAAGATAGTAAAATAGACAAATCGGGAAACTTTTATTTATTTATTTATTTTATAATTGGAAATCAGCTATCGCCCCTCAGTATAGAAAGCGACCCTTTGATCGAATGATCTTAAAAGGCAAGTGCCTTACTTGGGATTTTAAAATTTTAACGCTCGGGACGGGAAGTGAACCTGGGACTTTTAGCACAAGAAACGAGACCAATACGAATAGTCCAGAGGCTATGGTTACAATTTTTACATTTTCTTACCAATATATTTTAATATATAGAAAGTATTGCATTCATGTCAGAAATTTAATATAGTGATTTTAGTAGAATGAGAATAAAAAAGAGAGCAGCTAATTATAATTTCGTATATTTCCCCTCATTGCTGACGTTTCGGCCCTGTATAGGACCATCTTCAGAGCAGCCTAAACAGGGCTGAAACGTCAGCAATGAGGGGAAATAAACAAGATTATAATTAGCTGCTCTCTCTTTTTTATTCTCATTCTACTTCATCAATTCAAAACCAACTATAAAAACTTTCAAATCTAAATGTAGTGAGTTTGATGGAAATATACGTTTTGTGATATTCCGTACTGTCGGATACTAAATATACCGAAATGTCGCCAAAAAAATATGGCGTGACAAGCACAGTACACAACTTTCAATTACCGAAGGTAGGGACAAAATTGTGTGTGGTGCGACTAGTCACACCATATTATTTATACTTTCTAAGAACCGTTTAATTCATATGTTATTGATTTTTTTTTAACATAGAGACTTGTGACGAATATATGACATTTCTCTTTGTTTGAAACAAATGATTTATCTCAGTATGAAATTTCCAATACTTTCAGTTTTATTGGAGCATAAATAAATGTAAAAATTTGCATTCCCTTTAAAATAAAAGAGGAAAAAGTTTAGCATCTCTTTGACCTAATTTAAAGAAACTTAATGGAATAATCGTATTTTGGAGGTTTCAAGAGGAAAGAGAGAGAGGGAGAGAGAGATCCTTATTGATTTTGGAGATGATCCAGAATTTCCTTTCAAAATTCCAGACACTATGATGAATATTCAAAAATTATAATTTAAAGAGAATTTTTTTTAGTAGAATTGAGAAAAAGAATATCAATAAAAGAACATAGGGTTTATGGAAGAATTATTTACCTAGTTATTATTGATGACTAATAGTTGTAAAGTCAAGAGAGCAGCCAGCTATTGCCTATTTTAAATTTGGGTTTAGAAAGGTAGGGCATTAGCTCTCGTGCCAAAGGTCAAAGGTTCGCATTTCGTCCCAGGCGAGAAATTTGTTTTAACTTAATTGGATACTAATCAATTGAAAATAATAGGGAGGGTTCTAAATGGCCTCAGATGCCGAAAAATTGTCTAAACATTAAATTTGACATGAATTTCTTTGGGAGTATTAGGGTGGTCCTTATTTTGGACTTTTTCGATTTTTTTTCCGACGATAATCCTAAATCTAATCCAAATATATAAAAAAAAAAATTCCTGCCAAATTTCAGCTCTTAATATTAATATTATCCCGGCCCCCACAGCAGCTAAAGTTATAACATGAGAAAAGTTCTTTTGTGTCTTTAAAATTTTGTAACTCATCAACAGAACAACTTCTTGGCAAGACCATAACACATTCTTATAGGAAATTTTAACACTCTGCAAAAATGATCTACTATGAATTTTGGGTTTCTCTACTGGTTCAAAGTTTTTTGAGGTCAAAGTAGGGGGCTCACTGGTGTAGTGGGCTTGGATGTCAGCTTCTACAAAGAAGATCCGCTTTCAAATCCTGGTCTTGAGGGATTTTTTCATTAAATAAAAATATTTATTTAATCCTCAAACAAGTACTGGATTGGAATATTGAATCTCACCACAATAGCCCCAGGCAACTCTACGAGGAGAGGGAGTTGCTGTGACATCCCGTCTTGTGGAAGGGAAAGGGATGTAAACAAGGTTTCCCTCTCAGTGTTGCATTCTTCGAAAAGAGTAGGTTAGACGCCGGTGCTGAGGGAGTCTCTCCTCAGACCAGGACATCCTTCCTAGCATATAAGATGTTGAATAAGAGGAACCGGGTGGGACCAGAAATAAAGATTATTTCACTAGCTAAAAATAAAAAGCAGAAAGAGTTAGAGTTAGGAAATAAATGTAACTGGTGCCGGTAGATGGCTACGGCCAGAGGCCGGTTGGGTTTGAGGTGTGTGTCTTCGTGCACGAAAACACCTCGGGCAAATAAACGGGATCCCGGTATGAATTTCAAATCGTCAAATCGTCGAGGTCAAAGTTGAAATTATAGTCAATTTCAGAGTATGTGGACTTACCAAGAAGTTTTTCCGTTGATGAGTTACAAAGATTTTTAAAGATACAACTTTTTCCATGTTATTTCCATTTAAAACTTTGACTGCCTTGGGGGCCGGGTTAATATTAATATTAAGAGTTGAAATTTGGCAGGAATTTTTTTTATATATTTGGAACCGATTTAGGACTATCGTCGAAAAAGTCCAAATGAAGGACCTTGGGAGTATGTTAAATTTTTTTTTTCTTTGCAAAATCCATTATTCTGCGCAAGTAAGTTACCCCATGCTGTGTTGGAAGTTTGCCAACCCATTTGACCCATATTTTTCGATTAATTGCTTCTGAGTATCTTAAGTTCAATTCTTTAGAGAACAAATGCGTTTGTGAAACTCGCTCTAAAGTAGAGCTTTTTAGCAATTTTATCGAAAAAATGATGCGGTTTTTGGGTTGTCTATCTTCCAGTAATTTAAAAACCTAATTAGGCTACAAAAAATAAAACAGCAAATCAACTCCCATTTATTCTTAGCATATTAAACTATTATGATCTCAAATTTTTTTTAAGATTTGGAATCCAAATGATTTAAATAAATTTCATCGGTCCGAACCGTCTAAAAATGTTATTTAGATAAATTCAGATAGCAAATGTTGAAAATGACATTTTTACAGTATAGTGATATAATATTCAATATAAATTCGTTCTGCCATTTTCAATTTAAAACATTTTCATAAAATATTATTTTTTCAAAAAAAAAAAAAGAAGAAATAATAAATTTTTATTTTGATAACTCAAGTAAAACATTCAAGTCTTTTTGGAAGGAAAGAGTAGCTGCTGCACTATTACTACTGTTCGTTTTATATTTTATTTTCCTTTCTTTCTTCTATTCTACTTTTCAAGAAGAAAAAGAAGAAGGGTTATTTCCATTCCCGAAAAAATTCATGCAAAGAGAGAGAAAGAGAGAGATGAATAGTAATTTTTATTGTGTCGATTTGTGTGTAAAGGGGATGAGAGTGGGAATTTTTTTTTTTTTTTCTGCATGTTTTTATCAGAAAGAAAAGATCCATGTCTCCGATTGTCCATTCCCTTTTCCTTTCTTTTCCACACAGTCTCAATTTCAAATCCCTTAAATGAACTTGCTGATTCTGCTTTTTATCTCTCTATCGCTTTCTCTTTCGATTTTATAACATTTCACACATACAGGCTATATATAAAAATATTTAATTTTTTTTATTGGAATTTCTTGTATAGTAATTTTTAAAAACATTTAAATATGCATAACATATATAGGTTTACTTCGAATGAGTGAAAATTGTAAAAAACCGAAAGTGTGTCGCTTGCACCCCATAATAAATTATATTGAATTATTTAGAAAAAAAAAAAAAAATGAGAAAAGGCCTCAGATACCGAAAAATAAATTTAAAAAAAATTGTAATAGGCCTAGTTGAAAAAATAAATTCTAACAACTCAATCAATTGGCACCTAAGATATTTTTAAAGGTGAAAAATAAAATAAAAAATCTGGTGTGATGGTTGCACAGCACAGCTGTAATTGAAAGTTTTGTTCCGTGAATGTCACAGCAGATTTTTTATGTCGACATATATTTAGTTATATTACAGTATATTAGAATTCAAGATGTACACTTTAAATTTGTTACCATGGCATACAAACTCCTATGAAGTATAAGAGTAAAGTGTGCTTTAAACAATTTTGAGAGCAAAATGAGAATATATATTTGAAAGAGCATCTTTAAAAAAAATTGATTTTTTAATTTTAATCAAAATCGTTAGAACAAATTTCGAGAATATCGAAAAAAAAAAAACAAAATGAAAAAGTACTACAGTAGAACCTCGATAAGTTAAAGTTCAAGGGAAACGGTTAGAAATTTGAGTTATCGAGTTTTTTACTTATCGAGAGTAATAATAATAATAATAATAATAATATTTATTAGCCAGCTTGAATTTACAAACAAGTGATAAGTAAATAATTTTTCGGCCTCGAGCTACTGCTCCCAATCCGAAGTCTTCTAGGTTCATAGGGGAGACTTGCTTTTCTTTTCTCTTCTGGTTCGTACTTGAACTTATCGAGAGTAGAAGTTAGAGAGGTTATTGAAAATATAATTTTTAAGGTTTATTGACTTTGGGCACGTGAGTGAAAAAGGAATTTCGTTTGATCTATTTGTTTATTTATAATAGTTTAGTTAAATATAAATTAAATTAATAGATTCATTTATTTACAAAAAAATCAGAAATTTTTAATTATCTTTTGTTTGCGTACGATGACTCACTGATAATACTTTAAGTTATAGAGGTCACCAAAATATTATTTTAAGTTATCGAGGGCTATGCTCAAAATATTTGTTTAAATTACCGAGGTTTTGTTTTTTAAATAATAGAAGTTTTACGCTGTCAAGGGAAGGGAATTGAAAAAATTTTTAAGTTACGGAGGTTTTGAACTGTAGTGAGGTTTAACATATCGAGGTTCTACTGTAGCACTCTTTAGAAAATTTTATAGCTTATTTTCTTGTCCCAGGAGAGTGCCTAATTTAGGTATAAAATTTTAATCTCGTAGCTTATTTCTTTCATGCTTTATTTCAAACACAGACAGACTATTTTGTGGGACCCACTTTTTTGACCTCAGGAAACCTCAAAACCTGTATTCCCAAAAAAAATCTCGACGTCGAATTTTTGAAATTTTCAACATAAATGTCAATATTAGCATATATTGGTAAGCGGTCTTCAGAACTTATGCACCCATTACAAAAAAAGTGATAGTAAAAATTCAAATAAATACACTAGCACTAAAACGAAGGAAATAATTTCTGCTGCAAAAACAATTTAATTTGAAATAATTTCGTTTCATATAGAATACTTTTGGCTAATTAAAATAAAATATGAGAGCTCAGAGTTTTTTTTTTTTTTTTTTTAAACATTCACACTTTTTTCTCATTCACACTCACACACACATTCACACAGTCTTTTCGGCAACTCAGGCCATTTAAGACTTTAGACGATAACCGTTGTAATTAATATATATATTGGGGGTTCAGGCATTTCTATTTAAGCCATCTGGTATCCAAATGGCTTAAATAAAATCATCGGACTGCCTGGGTCCGAACCCGCGACGTTTGGTATAGGAGGTAGGCACGCTACCTACTACGCCAAACTCGGGGGCAGAGCTCAGAGTTGAAATTATTAAATAAAATTTTTTACATACTAAATTTTAATTAATAAAACCTTTGAAACAAATAACCTAGTGTCTAATTTGTATATTTAATTTTAATTAACATACTAAATGCTACACGCTTTTATTTTAATTAGCAAAAATATTCTATGAAATAATTAGAATAATCTCATCGACATCTATGAAATAATTATTTTGCTCTTTTTAGGGTATTTTTAAATATATATATTTTTTTTTTATTTTTGGACTTAAAAGTTTAACTCTCTCCATTGTTTAATCAGGGCGAGATTAAGGTTTTAAGCCTAATGCTAGCGTTCTTGCATAAAGTTTTTGTTGTTGAAATCAGGGGTATTTTTCTTCTAATTAAAAAAATGATATATTTAAAAAAAAAAAAAAAAAAAACTTAGCTGTAGGCCTAGTGTTTTTTTTTTTTTGTACTTCTTTAAATAAAACAATTAATTTTCCACTATACTATTATACATATACAGAGAATAAATTGCTTTTTGCTTTCAAATTGTAACATATGTCATATGAAAGTTAAATAGGAAAAAAAAGCAAATAAACATAAATTGTAACGGATATATTAAATGCAAAAGGCCCTTTTGTTGTTATTATGTTAAATAAACTAATTAAGGCTAGAAAGCGAGAAAATTAATCTTTTCCTTGCCTTATATATTAAATTTACATTTTATTAATAATGTTATTATTCATATATTTCCCCAGGTTCTTTTAGTATTATTATAATTTCCTCTTCTCTCTAGTTTGATTAGGAGCTCAATATTAATTAAAATTCTACCTTCTGTCGGGAAAGAAAAGTTTCAGAGAGTAAAAAAATGAAGGACTTAACTGTGCTAGTAATAAATATTTTAACTACTTTAAAAGAACACTTCTTTTTAGCTTTCTAGGGTTATAAATAAATAAATATTTCCTCCCTTGGAAGAAAATTTTAATTTATTAATAGTTAGTAAAGGGCTAGGAATTTTTTTTTTTTTTTTATTTTATCAAAATATACTAATTGAATTTTTGATCAAAATTTCACTTTAGCTAATCAACTAGCTAACCCTCGGATAAGCTAATTTTTGAGTTTTTTCACATCTAGTTAAGCTAATCATATGAATAAATAAAAACTCAGATAGTAGTTAACTAGCCAAGATCCAAAGTTCGATATAAGACTTAAAAATCTGGTGTGACTGGGCATAGCACACAACTTTCTCTTACCTTCGGTAATCGAAAGTTGTGTTCTGTGCTTGTCACACCAGATTTTTTGTGTCGACATGTATTTAGTTTCCGACAGTAGGGTACAATTGAATTCAAGATGTAAATTTATAAGTATGGGAAAATATTTATATTTTGATACCATGGCAACCATTTCTCCTATCTTTTCTATGGAGTACAAGAGTAAAGTGGTCTTCAGAAGATTTCAATCACAAAATGAGAATATACATTTTATAGAGAATCTAAAAAATAATTGATTTTTGAATTTAAAAAAAAATCGTTGGAGCAAATTTTGAGAAAATCGAAAAAAACTGAAAAAGTGAATCAGTAAAGTACTAGTACTCTTTGGTCGATTTTGTTCAAAAGCTTCGTGTCACGTCCCATGGGGGTGCCTAACTTAAATATAAAATTTCAGCTTCCTAGCTCTTTTCGTTCTTGAGATATTTTGTTCACAGACACACACACACACACACACACACAGACAGACAGACAGACAGACCATGTCGCGAAAACCACTTTTTGGATTCAGGGGACCTCAAAACGTGAAGATCCATCAAAATCTCGACATCGAATTTTTGACATGAATCCAATACTTTCTCTCTCTATATATTAACTATATATAGAGGTACGAGAAAGTAAAAAGGAGTGTAATTAGAAACACAAGCCCTGTTTATTTATTTTTTAGAAATTTTTAAATTTTTCTTAAAAAAATTAATTATTTTAATTTTTACTTTCTCGTACCTCTATATATATGTTAATATATAGAGAGAGAAAGTATTGGTTTCATGTCAAAAATTCGATGTCGAGATTTTGATGGATCTTCACGTTTTGAGGTCCCCTGAATCCAAAAAAGTGGTTTTCGCGACATGGTCTGTCTGTCTGTCTGTCTGTGTGTGTGTGTGTGTGTGTGTGTGTCTGTGAACAAAATATCTCAAGAACGAAAAGAGCTAGGAAGTTGAAATTTTATATTTAAGTTAGGCACCCCCATGGGACGTGACACGAAGCTTTTGAACAAAATCGACCAAAGAGTACTAGTACTTTACTGATTCACTTTTTCAGTTTTTTTCGATTTTCTCAAAATTTGCTCCAACGATTTTTTTTTAAATTCAAAAATCAATTATTTTTTAGATTCTCTTTAAAATGTATATTCTCATTTTGTGATTGAAATCTTCTGAAGACCACTTTACTCTTGTACTCCATAGAAAAGATAGGAGAAATGGTTGCCATGGTATCAAAATATAAATATTTTCCCATACTTATAAATTTTACATCTTGAATTCAATTGTACCCTACTGTCGGAAACTAAATACATGTCGACACAAAAAAATCTGGTGTGACAAGCACAGTACACAACTTCCGATTACCGAAGGTAAGAGAAAGTTGTGTGCTGTGCGCCAGTCACACCAGATTTTTTAATATTTATTTTAATTAATTTTTTATTATTTTTAATTTTAATTATTATAAATGATGCCTTGATTAATGTGTTAACTTCACAAAACTTTCCTTACACATCAGATAGATAATTATATGTGAAAAAATTCATTTATTTTTAACTCGAAGTTAACCTTGGAGTTATATTCGAGATTTATTCTTGTAAGAAAAGTTTAGTACTTGACTAGATGTGAAGCACCCGGCCCTTAGAAATTAATTGTAACTACTGTTGGTTTTATTTTGTGTCGCTATATAAAAAAAAATCTGGTGTGACTGTCGCACAGCACACAACTTTCTCTTACCTTTGGTAATAGAAAGTTGTGTTTTGTGCTTGTCACACCAGATTTTTCGTGTCGATATATGGGGTTTCCGCAGACAAATTAGAATTCAAGATGTAATAAAATTTATAAATATGGGGAGATATAGTCTATATATTTTGTTACCATGGCAACCATTTCTCCTATCTTTTCTATGAAGTACAAGAGTAAAGTGTGCTTCAAACAATTTTGAGGGAATATACGAGAATATACATTTGAAAGAGCTTTTTAGAGTGAATTTTGAGAAAATCGGAAAAAAAAACTAAAAAAGTGCATCAATAAAGTAGCCTTCTAGTACTTTTTAGCCGTTTTGGTTTAAAAAGCTTATTTTCACCCTCCAGGGGAGTGACTAACTTAAATATAAAATTTAAACCTCGTAGCTCAACTCTTTCATGCTTAAAATTGAACACCTACAGACAGACCATGTCGCGAAAACTTTTTTGGACTCATGGGACCTCAAAACGTGTATATCCATCTCGACATTGAATTTTTGACATGAATCCAATACTTTTTCTTTATATATGTTAACATATATAGACGTAAGAGAAAGTAAAAATATAATATTCACCTAATCGGTTTTAAGTTAATTAATATAAAAAAAATTTTCGTCCCATTCGGAAAGTTTTCAAAGAGATTATTATTAATTCACCACTAGAATTTAAAATATTTAAACCTTTAATATCAGTTGAAAAAAAAGAGTGGGTGCAAGCCTTTAATAAGTTGCTAGCTTTACAAAAATTTCTTTATAGGTAATTCCCAGATAGCCTAATTATTTGTCAAAAAACTTATTTGATAAATTCGAAAGTTAAGCGTGTTCTTGTTTACTATATCGATGATTTGATATATGTTGGTTTAATTTGCTAATTGACAAGAACTGAAGCAACCAATTCTTAGGTAAATTTGTTAGCTTCCTTTGGGATAAGAATATGAAATGAATAAATGATTCATTATCAAAGATCCTATCGTATGTACTGCACAAGCATCGGATATCAATCTTAAACTTCCAGCATGTGAATATATTAATATAATTTTAAATAGTTGAGGTTTAATAGATGTTTATATCAAAGTGCAGAGGTGAAATCTAATCTTGTTTTAGAAATATCTCTTTAGGTAATGGATTAGAATATCAATTACAAATGATAAATGTTCTAAATAGGAATTTATAATTAAATTTAACAACGTGTTAGAGATGCTGAAGATAGCCTATTAGTATAATGAGTTTCAAACACAGTTTCTTAATTATTCAAGAACATGCTCACATACATAGATCTTGAAATCTGAAATTGTTCATATTATTCAAGAAAATAGGTTGATTTATTAAATATCAGGTAGCAAAAAAACAATCTCCTCTTCAACAAAATTAAAAAAAAAGATAAGTTTTCTCTTTTATAGTTTTGTCTAAAAATTTTCGTCGTAACTTTAAATCTAATCACAAAAGTTAGTTTAGTTAGGCTAAATTTAAAGCAAATAAACTAAGAATACCACAAAACCACATATCTGGCTACTAAGTAAATTACTCTGGGTGGCCGCCAAAATTTCAAGTTTACAAGTAATTTTGTCCGGATTAAAAGAGCTGTCGAGACTTATACCCGAGTAAATTTCGAAGACTTAGAGAAGAATAGTTTTTAATTGTTTACTTCCAGCTTTATAGTTTAAAACGTGAAATTCTACGTTTAAAAAAATAAATTGAATTTTGATCTGTTGCTTAATAAGGGTATATAATTTTGGCTTACTATTTAATAAAAATGAAAAAATTTTTACTAATTAAAAGATATGGACAAAAATACAAAAGAAAAAATCAGGCTTTCTGCAAATGCAACATAAAAAATCTGGTGTGACAAGCACAGTACACAACTTTCGATTACCGAAGGTAAGAGAAAGTTGTGTGCTGTGCTTGTCACACCAGATTTTTTGTGTCGACATGTATTTAGTTCCCGGCAGTAGGGAATATTTGAATTCAGATGTAAAATTTATAAGTATGGGAAAATATTTATATTTTGTTACCATGGCAACCATTTCTCCTATCTTTTCTATGGAGTACAAGAGTAAAGTGGTCTACAGAAGATTTCAATCACAAAATGAGAATATACATTTTATTGAGAATCTAAAAAATAATTGATTTTTGAATTTTAAAAAAAATCGTTGGAGCAAATTTTGAGAAAATCGAAAAAAACTGAAAAATTGCATCAGTAAAGTACTAGTACTCTTTGGCCGATTTTGTTCAAAAGCTTCGTGTCACGTCCCATGAGGGTGCCTAACTTAAATATAAAATTTCAACCTCCTAGCTCTTTTCGTTCTTGAGATATTTTGTTCACAGACAGACACACACACACACACACACACACACACAGAGAGAGAGAGAGAGAGACAGACAGACCATGTCGCGAAAACCACTTTCTTGGAATCAGGGGACCTCAAAACGTGAAGATCCATCAAAATCTCGACATCGAATTTTTGACATGAATCCAATACTTTCTCTCTCTATATATTAACATATATATAGAGGTAAGAGAAAGTAAAATGTTAGGAGATAATTTTTTTTTAATTATTCCACACTCGGCTACTGACGCCATTTTGGGGTTTAACAAATTATTTAATATTTAAAGCTACAAGTTTTATATCATTTATTTCATCCAATTTTTTTTCGTTTGAGACGGGATGCGAACCCTTGATCCCTAGCACAAGAGAAAGAAACCCTACCACTGAGCCCTGGCCCAAGGGCCGCCACGTATGCTTGATGTGCTCGAGGTGGAGCTTTGAGCTTAGGCAACCAAAATGCTTAGTCTGAACGCACACCAATTGAGCAAAAACGTTTTCGAACAAAACAGTTTTTTCAATGCTTTTCTATGGGTCAACGCACACCAAGGAGACAAAAGACAATTGGACATGATTCGACATCATCGAACAAAATGTTTTGCCATTGAGCAAAAAATGCCAAAGCACACCGATTAGGCAAAAATGCTCAATGGCAAAACATTTTGCCTAATCGGTGTGCGTTGGCATTGAGCAAAACGATTTGTCCAAGAGCGTTTGGTTCAGTTAGTGTGCGTTCAGTCTTAGCCGTCGGACGTGTTGTCTTAAACTTAATTTCCCTCTTCAGTTGCATTTAAAAAATAATAATTTGTTTATTTAAAAAATATTGGTTTGGTTGACTAAGCTCAAGGCTCCACTCTCAAGCACATCAGGCACTTGTGGCGCCATCTGTACCGATGGTACCAGTGGACAAAATTTATGTTTGTTTATATTTATAAAGGATTTGCCACTTGTTGGATTCTTGTTTTTTTTTTTTTTTTTTTTTTTCAAAATTGTGGCCAGAGGTTTTTTTTTGTTGATAAAAAACGTGAAAGATTAAAATATTTTTAAAATATGATAAATTATCATAATTTTACAAACAAAAATTACAAATTTCAAAGCTAAAAAAAAAAAAAAAACTTACTAGGTAAAGTACTACATCTGGTTGACACACACACACCGACAAATATTTTTTTTTTTTCATTTAAGGTCTTTTTCGGCATCGAAGGCCATTTAGACCCCGTCAATTTAGATCGGTAGCCAATCCATGAGACAGGATGCGAACCTTTGACCTTTGGTTTGTATTATACATAAATTATTTGTATAAAACATAAAGCAATGCAATCAACTTTACTCAATGTTTTGTCATTTTTTATTTTTCTAAATTGTTTCAGAAAGTAGGCTACTGAATCAAATGCAAAAATACCTATCCATTTGATATTAAAAAAAATCACCTCTAGGATTTATAAAATTTTAAAATATCAATATTCCATTTATTTTATATCTAAGATTTTTTTAATAAAGTAGATATTCGCACTTGACTTGAATTTTCATTTAAGCCTTTCTCTCTCTATCTTTCCCTTGCCTCTGAGAGGCTCTCATTCAAACGTAATCCTCCAATTAGCGCAAAAGAATCGAATTTTTTTTTTAATGTACTTAAAACAAAATGAGAAGCTAGAAAGGTCTAATAAAAAAAAAGGGGGATGAGTTTTTTTGAACTTATTTGGATGTTCTGGTTGTGCCAATCCATCTTGGCCGTGACGTCAGAGCCTCTAGCGAGGCGCAGTGCAGAGGACGTCTCTGTGGGGGCGGATCTGGGGACTTTGGGGTCTACTTGAGTCTGTGTTTGTGTTTGTGTGTGTAGTGAAGTATCCCCGGAGGGTTCAACAGACACACACACACACACATACACAAAGGGCAGATAACTTTCTTCTATGGTGTTAACTGGCCAATGAACGTATAGCTAATTTGCTCTTTCTCTTTCATCAATTGATATTTTAAATAAATAGGCTTATTTCCTAAATAAAATACAAATATAAGAAGAAAATATTTTCTGACCCTATTTCAGGGGTTAGTAGGTGGTTTCTTCCAAAGATTTTCGATTTAACAACTTTTTACTTTCTCTTATCTATAGATATATGTTAATATATATATAATGAGAAAGTGAATTCTTGTCAAAAATTGGATGTCGAGATTTTGATGGATATAGCCTACACGTTTTGAGGTCCCCTGAGTCCAAAAAAGCGGTTTTCTCAACATGGTCTGTCTCTGTGTCTCTGAACAAAATATCTCAATAACGAAAAGGAAAGGGTGCTAATTTTGGGAGATTCCAGCGGCCACAATTTTGAAGCTATCGACCTCAATTTTTTTTTAATTAAAGCTATTTAAAATATCTACAACTTATAGAAGCCCTTCCCAGATAGCACAGTTCGTACATAAGACGAACTGTGCGTCTTATGTACGTACATAAGAGGTACTGTGCTATCTGGGTTTTTTTGATTTTCGAAAAAATAAAATTTTTTTAGATTAATCGCATTAAATAAAAGATATTTTTAAAAAATTTGCTCTATATCTTATAGATAATTAAATTAGTAATCATTGTGTTAAAAAATAATTAATTTTTTACCCTGAATTAATTAGCTGGAATCTTTCAAATGAAATGGAATAAATCCCTTGTATCGCTATGGGAAAACTAACGCCATCTCTTGCCGCTTAGACTAACTCGGTACTGAAGCATGTTCTAACGGTTTTTCGAGACGCGCACCTTAAGTTAGGCATCCCCCTGGCACGTGACACGAAGCTTTTGAACAAAATCTGTCAAAGACTGCTGATGTACTTTTTCAGTTTTTTTTCGATCTTCTCAAAAGTGGCTTGGATTAAAATTCAAAAATTAATTATTTTTAGATGCTCTTAACAAAATATAAATATTTTCCCATATTTATAAATTTTACATCTTGAATTCTAATTTAGGGCTTACTGTCGGAAAATAAATATATGTCGACTCCAAAAACTGGCGTGACAAGCACAGAACATAACTTTCTCATACCAAGGGTAAGAGAAAGTTATGCACTGTGGGCCCAGTCACTCCAGATTTTCTCTCTCTGATCGAAGGAGGAATATTTAAATTTATATATATATATATTTAAGATATTCATGTAAGGTATTGAATGAATGTGTGGAATTTCAAGAATGGGATGCTCCCCCAGAAAAGGGCCTATATAATAGATATACGTATATAAAACCGCGAATATTTTTATCTATACATATACAGTATATATATGAAGGAATCTTAAAAAAAAAAGTTCTCAACATTTATAAATGACACACCAGTAAGAAAAATAAGTAATGACTTCTGATGATAATAAGTAATTGTCGAAATACGTATTACGTGTGAATTTTTAATTAATAAAACCCTTGAAACAAATAACCTAGTGTTTGATTTGTATATTTAATTTTAATTTAGAAAATTATTATTTTTCAAGGAGTTAAGCACCGCCCTGGAGATTTAAAATAAGCTTTTGAATAAAATCGGTCAAGGAGTACTAATGCTTTACTGATGTACTTTTTCAGTTTTTTTCGATTTTCTCAAAATTCGCTTCAACGGTTTTGATTAAAATTCAAAAATCAATTATTTTTTAGATGCTCTTTAAAATGTATATTCTCATTTTGCCATTGAAATTTTTTGAAGCACACTTTACTATTCTACTTCATAGGGAAGATAGGAGAAATGGATGCTATGTTAAAAAAATATAAATATTTCCCCATGTTTATAAATTTTACATCTTGAATTCTAATATATCGGCGGAAACTAATTACCCAAGTATATCTTGACACAAAAAAAACTGGTGTGACAACCACAGAATACAAATTTCGATTAACGAAGGTAAGAGAAAGTTGTGTGTTGTGCGATCGGTCACACCAGGTTTTTTATCTTGAAATTGAAGATTTCTTTCAATTATAAGAAAGATAAAAAAAAAAGAACAAATATGGATCAAAGAGTTAAAATTTATCTCGCTAATAAACTATAAAAGATTTTATGGAGATTGTGCCCAGATTCTAATTTAGAAATCTTTTCATTTGAGTTTAGGATATTATAATGAAATTGTGTATAAATTTTAAAATAGGTCCCTCTCCTACTATTCCCTTGTTAATCGTAAAAGATTCGTACGTCGTACGGGCTAGACAAAAAGGAAGGTTTTTTTTTTATCTGTCCATGCAGGTTTCTCTTATTTGATTATAAGGCCCCTAAGGGTTAAAAGCACCTATGGACACCTTCAAGGAAATTATTTTATATGAACAAAAATTAATTAAAGAAAAGAATAGTAATAATTAGATTAAGATTTTTTTGTGTCAAGGTATATATATAGTTTCCGCTGATATATTAGAATAGAGAAAATATACAATTTATAAACATGGGAAAATATTTATATTTTGTTACCATGGCCAGTGGCGGATTAATGCAATTTTGTCGGGGAGGGGGGGCGGTTTTTTTTTTTTTTTATTTAAGGACTTTGTCAGCATCTATGGCCATTTAGACCCCTTTCGTATTTATTTAAATTGATTGGTAACAAATTCAATTGAAATTAAAGAGCTGAAATCATAATTTCTTTAGATTACTAGTTTTTATAACTTTTTGAATTTCTTCTCGGGGAGGGGGGAGCGATCGCCCCACCGCCCCCCTTTAATCCGCCCCTGATCATGGCAATCATTTCTCCTTATCTTTTCTATGAAGTACAAGAGTAAAGTGGTCTTCAGAAGATTTCAATGACAAAATGAGAATATACATATTAAAGAGCATATAAAAAATAATTGATTTTTGAATTTTAATCAAAATCGTTGAAGCGAATTTTGAGAAGATCAAAAAAACTGAAAAAGTGCATCAATAAAGTACTAGTACTTTTTGGTCGATTTTGTTCAAAAGCTTCGTGTCACGTCCCATGGGGGTGCCTAACTTAAATATAAAATTTCAACTTCCTAGCTCTTTTTGTTCTTGAGATATTATGTTTACAGACAGACAGACTGACAGACCATGTCGCGAACATCAGTTTTTTTGGATTCAGGGACCGCAAAACGTGTAATTCCGTCAAAATCTCGATATCGAATTTTTGACATGAATCCAATACTTCCTCTCTATATATATTAGCATATATAGAAATAAGAGAAAGTAAAAAAGCTTTATATCTTTAAACTGAGCACCTGTTTGTTTATAAAATATTTTTAAAATAAAATCCAATCCAATTTTAATTTGAACTTGTACAAAATATTTATTAATAAATATTTTGGAAGAAATCGGAATCAAATATTCAACGGCTTTGTTTTCTCTCTCTCTCTCTCGATCTCTCACACTCCTACTCTCAGATTTCGAAATGCACCAAAGCATTTCAGGAATTTCATTTTCATGCTCCAAAACGATCCTCAATTTGGAATTAAAATTATTTAAATTATTTTATTCATTAAAAATTTTATTCATTAAAAATAAAAATAAATGGAATTATCCTATACCGGTAAAGTAAAAGAATTTTTTATGATTAAGCAGAAAGTAAAAATTCCGCTCAAATCACAATATGAAATAGTAAAATCATTTTGGCTTTAATTTGTTTCTATTTGAGTTTTTCTTAGATATGTACAGTGAGGGTCAATATTAAGTCCCACCCATGCGTTTTCTACTTGTGATTATTTCATTGTTTTTATAAAAGAAAATGAAAATATTTATATTTAAATTTTCTAGGTTTTATCCATGAAAGTTTCCATTAAAAAATATATAATATTTTTTTTAAACAATGAAATAATCACATGTAGAAAACGCATGGGTGGGACTTAATATTCTTCCTCACTGTACGCATCATATTTTATTACGGAAAGTTATTTTTATGAAAATTATATTTTATAACGATTGATTTTATAGTAAAATTGAATTACTGAATGGCTTCGAGCTAAATCCAATAATAAAATTTTCTTCTGAAACAGTCCAAGTAGTCTTCAATACTTCATAGAAAAAGGAAAGTTATGCAATGCAAGGTAAGACTTTTGCAGAGTTGAAGAAAAAATTTTAACCAAATTTTATTTCTTTTTGCAGGATCAATCATTACTGACAACTGATATGCGCAATGATTGATCTTGCAAAAAATAAAAACTTCCTTTTTCCTTGAAGTATTGAAGTAAAAAAAAAAAAAAGTGTAAATGAGACGACAACGATGTTGATTTACCTAACGAAAGAGAGTAAGTGATGAAAAGTCCTAGTATAGAAAACAAGCCAGTTGCCGATGCGCAAGGCGTTGCGCTTTTAATTTAGAGCCGAAGCAGCAATATAAAATAGGATTAAAAAATACAAGTAATTTCATGTAATGACGATAGATGGCTAAAATATATGTCTCCATAAATAAATTCTAAAACTAAACAACCTAAATGAAAAAATCCTCATGACAGATACTTATTGCTCTTAAGTAATAAAATATAATTAACTTGAAAATTCTCGGGAGTCCATTTAATTTCTAAACCCTTCCGATTGGTTTATATATATATAGAAAAAAATAAATAAATAAATAAAACGAGCCATTAGAGGCGATTAATTTGTATTATTTATCGTTCTTTAAGTCCCCCTAAAAACATTTTGACAGTTGAACTGATCAAAGGAGATTAATTAAACGAATGTCTGTTTTTTTTTTTGCTTTCTCGTCTTACAAAAAAGCAGCTAAATAAACAACGATCCATCGTCACTATGCCCTTTACATGTGTTTATAAAAGTTGACAAGATCTACTTAAATTCAGGCCTACATTTAGAAAAAGATGAATGTTATTTTTATAGATAATTATCTAAATTCACTAAAAAAATAATAAAAGTAATATAGGTATGTATTTTATCTTTAAACTACTCAATCATCTATGAATTAAGTTTTAATGGACTAATTTAGTTTAGCTTTTTGGATTTTAATATTAATACAGTTGGCTGGATAGAAATATAGCCACCAGGATCGATACAAGAAAAATTTATTTCAACTGATATGCCATCCATCAATATCAATTTCGTCCGTCTAGCCACGACTTCTACAAAACGAATGTATTTTTTAATGTATCATAGTTCAATAAATTAACAAAAATTTAACTAATAATAAAAATTAAATAAAGACATGATGTTTTTTTTTTAATTTGCCCTCTCGGCTGATTGGGGTTATATATTTTAATTTTTTTTTTCTACCGGGAGACATTCTACACCCTGATCATTGTGGTCACCATTTCGAGGTATCGCCACGCTTGGCACTGCTTAAACACAACGATTGTGATATGATGTTATTTAATAAAAATGCAAAAACAATATAAAGCGAGAAAATATTCTATAAAAACATGGGCGATCAATAATAAATAACTCGAACTTTTTTCATTTTACAATTCAAATATATTAAAAATGAATTATGTTTAAATAAAAGGCTTTTTTATTTTCTCTTACCTATATATTGTGTAATATATAGTGAGAAAGTATTGCTATCATTTTAATTTAGTTTGTATTTAAAAATTTGATTTCACTTCTCTGAGGACCGGGGCCTGGGTGTCTGAAACCAGCAAGACCTTAAAATTCAAAATAATTTCTTTTTTTGTGATAAAAAAGTATACTATATTAAAAAAAAGAAAATTGTTTTTATATTATAATAATATTTTTTCACTTTAAAGTCCTGACGCCCGCTCCCCCCCCCCCCCCATCCAGAGCCGAGAGTTAAAGATAGTGATAAATGTCAAAATTGATAACCTCAAAAGCCAAGGGGAGTGGGTTCGGATCCTAGACAGTCAGATACCAGTTGGTAAAATAAATAAATGTGTTAGGTTCAGATGTATCGATTATATTTTATACAAATTATCGTTTATATAAGGCCTCAGATGCCGAAAGATTTAAAAAAACGCCCTGATGGGAGATTTACAGATAGATATTTTTTTAATTTCCTCTTTCAGCCAGTGAGATTTGTAATGAGGTTAATAAAAAAAAACCAACGTTAATAAAAAAAAAAAAAATTATAGGCCTATTTATAAGCTTAACGCCCATATTTCCATCTTATTCTGAATATTCAAAGGTCTTCCTCCAAGAAATATTAATTGAATAAGCATAACAATTAATGTCGAACTCATGCAACACAATTGGGGACTATACAATTATAATAAATAAATCAAAATGGTAAAAATAATTTTAATATACAATATAGTACTTATAAAAATTTACCTCAATTTAAAATTTATTAGCATGTGATATTTTTCTATGATAAATGAGAAAATAATGTACACATAAATAAATATTTTTTGCCATTATTTTTGTTCCCATTTATAAAGCTAGCTATATTATTTGAAAAGTTTTGTTTTTGGGAAAAAAAAAATTAAATCTCCATTTTTTATTTTTTTTCTCCAAGCCTTTGATTATCTATTGAATAGAAAAGTCTTTCTGTTTTGTTGTTACACTCTTTAATTCATTCCCCATCAAAAAAAAGCAGTTTTTTTTTATTCAGTCAATACTTTATTGTGTCCGAGGTCAGAGGGATTATTTCTATAGGCGTAGATAGGATTATTCCAATCTATATATATATATCTGAATGGATAAAATGTTTTTTGATAAAAACACGTCTTTGCTTTTTTTTCACACTGATAAAAAGAAGAAGGTAAACTTTTTTTTTACCTGTTGTTGAGTTGAGTGAGTATTTGTTATTGAGCATTCAAGTAAATTTAGAAATATTGTTTATTTATTTATTTATTTATCGTGAAGAAAAAAAAATTCTTTTATCTTTTTAAAGAAAAATTTCAAGATAAAGTGGAGTGAAATTGAAATTTGTTTTGAAATCCAATTTATTTTTATTAAGTACTTGAGAAGATAAAATGTTAATTGAATAAAAAAATGCTAGTTTTTGTTCGTGATTTTATTATTATCTTTTCTGATTGTTACTAGTAGGGGAAGTAATATATTCAAAACAATTATGAGCTTAATACATACGTATGAGTTAGTTTATTTGTAATAAATATTTAACATTAAGGTCCGGTTGCTTCACATCTAAGGGCGAAATTAGGAACACAAGCTCTTATTAATTTAATTGTTTTTGGGAATTTTTAAATTTTTCTAAAAAATTAATATAGTATTTATTATATTTATTAAAATCCAAAGAATTAACCGTAGGCTCTAGTTAAAACATTCTTAAATTTAATTTAATTCTCATCTAATTATAGATAAACAAGTGGTAAAGCCCCCTGGACCCCCTTTCTCGCCTTCGAGCAAATGCATCAAATTTATTCTTGCTCAATGATTGGAAATTTCCCTCTCCGACTTAAATTTTAAATTTCCCTCTCCGACTTAAATTTTGAATTTCCCTCTGCCGCTCTACGTCCTGTAACTCTAACCAATCAGCGCCCTGACAGGAACATACATACAGGTTTTTATTTTTAGCTTATACGCATTTCGACTTTAATAATAAATTTTAATTTTTAATTTGATTTTTACAAATGATGCCTTTATTAGGTTGCTAATTTCACAAAAACTTACCTTATCCCCCAGATATCTAATTAAATTTGGGAAAATCATTTATTTTAACTCGAAGGTTAAACGTGTTTTTGTTTACAAGATCGATGATTTGCTATCTTTAGGATAAGTTTACTAATTGACTAGATGTGAAGCAACCGGCCCTTAAAAAATAATTATTGGTTTTAAAAATATAATATAAAAAGGGTAAAAAAACCAATGTATTTTTAGATATAGGCCTACTAGAGCAGCGGTTGCCAACCTTTTTTGGTGTGAGGCCCACTTTTCTCGTAAATAATGAGCTGAGGCCCAGTGTATATATTTATATAGCCTATATATAGATAATTAGTATCTTTCCTTAGAAGTCCGCGGCCCAATTCAAATCATCCCGAGGCCCATAACTGGGCCGCGGCCCACGGTTGGGAACCACTATACTAGGGTATAAGATAAAAAAATATTTTTATTCAAAAAATAAAAAAATTTGAAGCCTGTTAAATTTCGTGTCGCTATCTAATATTCACCTAATCGATTTTAAGTTAATTAATTTTTAAAAAAATTTACGCCCCATTCTGGAAAGTTTTCAAAGAGATTATTATTAATTCACCACTTGAATACAAAATATTTAAACCTTTAATGTCAGTTGAAAAAAAATGAAAGTGGGTGCAAGTTTCGGAGTTTATAATGATAAATAACATTTATATTTAAATATTTGCCATCTGCTCTTGATAGTTAACACTTGATAATTATCCTTAACTTGAATCGTTTATTATTAAAGTCAGGAAATGACTCTTGCACGCACTCAAACACACACACACACACACAGACTCACCTATCTTTAGTTAATGTTGTTAAAAAAAAATAATAATAATAATAATAATTACAAACCTTTAAGATTTAATCAAAATTTTTTTTTGTTAAAAATAAAATTTATTGATTTGTAATTTAAAAAGTTTAATATGTATAAAGTTCCGATTGGTTAAATTAATGTCAGCAAGAAAGTGTAAAATTTGGTTTAAAATGAAAGTTTTTTATGTGAAGGGTGTAAAACAAAAACACTATTAATAATTAAATTATGATTAGGACTGAGTTAGTTAATCTTTAATGGTACCTTGAAGAAATTAAAATTTTATCATATTAAAGAGGATGGAACAAATTTGTATATTGATATTAGGTCTGTTCGTTTCCATTGTCATTGCAGTATAATTTACACATTATTTCCTGCATTCTGTTCGTTTAATTTTTTTGCACTTCAAGTGCACTCTATCATAACTTGCTTTTTGTTCGTTTGAAAATGAAGATTTGCTGCATAATTTGACCCAATAGAAAAGCTGGTGTGAATTGTGCAGGGCGATCTCAGCGCCAAAGCTTTAGTAGAAGGCCACCTTTCACCCTGTCGCCATTTTCTCTTCTCTCCACTTCGATTCAAATAATATCGACAATAAAAAAGATAAGTAAGTTTTAGGCAACAATCAGTAGCGTATCCAGGTGGGGGCGAAGGGGAGGCCCCAGCCCTCAGAGGCTAGGTACGCGGTAGACCTGCTGGACACAATCCAAAACACAGGTTAGGTTATTAAGAACTCATTTTGCAAATTCAATCGATCAGATATCAAAATATGCAGTTTGGGTACGTTTGCACTTTTTGACCTAGATAGCGTTCAGCTTTGCACTTTTTACCATGGCAATTGAAACTAACAAATTATTTCACTAAAACATTGTAGTTTAAGTTGATTTAGATATTTTATACAAAATATTTCAAAAATATAAGATATAAACTTTCGACCGTAGGATCTTGTTGAAACATTTTGTAAATTAAAGTTTAGTATACAAATTAAATACTAGGTTATTTATTTCATAGGCTTAAGGCGTTTGAAGAATTAAACTTTTGAAACAAATAACCTTGTGATTAATTTGTAAACTTAATTTGAATTTATGAAAATATACCCTACTCACGTTGTTTTTAATACCGGATTCAAATTATTAAGTGACTAATACTTTCACATTCAATTTTTACGATTTAATTTTTTAAATTTTTTCACCATTTACTAATAAAATCAATAATGAATTTGCACCTTAATGACTATTTATTTTCCAATTGGATGGAATTTCTCTTACTTGGTTTTAGAAATTCTCTTGGAGAAAAGCAAACATTTATTAAATGGAATAGAGAAAGAGCGAGCGAGAGAGAGAGAGAGAGACAATTAACCAACCAAGCATGAAAATTTTCTCTTTGTCCCATTCATATCAAAAGAGAAAAATTTTAATCGAAAAAAAATTTAGAGGATTAAATGACAACAGGTGAAAAAAAAAACAAATCAAAATAGAGAGGGGTAATGGAAAAATCAAAAATGTCTACGATTGGTATATGAGCTTTTTTTATACATAGACTTCAAACATGTGTTCTTCCGATGTTCGAAATACAAAGTTCGGCATCTGAAGAAATTTGTTTTTCTTTATTATAAGATTTATGTTTTAATATTTTTTTTTACGGTATCGAAGGCCAGTCCTTTTTTTTTAACACACACTTTTTTCCATTCACACTCACACACTCATACACACAGTCTTTTCGGCAAGTTAGGCCATTTAAGATTTTTTACGATTCTCAGTATTTTAGTAATTATCTTTTCGGAGTCCAGGCATTCTTAAAATCCAGGCATCTTAAAATTATCGGACTGTCAGTCCCTTTTTATTTCAATTGATTGCCAATATAATTGAAATAATTTTTTTTCATGAGACATGATACATGAACCTCCTGTTTTAATATTAATTAAATTCAAAATTGGGACGGGCTCTGAATTGCCTCACATGACAAAACATTGTGTGGTTTTATGAAAGCACGATGCAAGTGAAACTTTTTTTTTGGATCGTAGGCGTTTAACTGAAAATTTTCACAAAACTATTCAATTAAGGGTATTAAAATCGCATTTTTAATCTTAACTTAATAAATGGAAAATGGGAAATCAATAGACACATGTTAAAAACTGAGACTTGAATCATTTTAAATTATTTGAAAAATTAAAAAATAAAAATTATAAAAAAAATTTAAAAATTATATTTTAATCCAATTTTAAAAATTGAATAATTAAATCTCACTAATTATTGTTTTATAATTCGTCATATATATTAAATTTCAACTTTCCTATTTTTGTTGAGGTGTGTTTCCCCGACAAAAACACCTTAGTAAAAAAAAAGGGGAACCAAAAAAATTTAAAAAAAATAAAAAATCCTATTTTTGTCGTCACGGCTTGTGACGTCATGGCTTGTAGCGTCACAGCCTTTGACGTCACGGCGTTGTAACGCGACATGCTGATAGAAGAGCGAAAAAATTTGAGAGGATCAAGTAAAAGTTTCACTTTAAAAATGCTTTAAGAAAAATTTAATTAAACATGATGGCGTTTTCTTGATTGGAATCTAAATCTAAACTTCATAAGATCATCTGGTCTATATATAGCTATGTTGAAATTTCTTTTTTAATATAAACACCGAATAATAATTCCGCTTAATAAACTTAGTCTTGATTACGTAAATCCATTTATATATTTTTTTTTACTTGTATATATATATGTTAGATTATATTTGCGAAAATAATTTCTTCCAAACGCAGGAGGTAGATTAATTTAGATTTTTGTTAGCTTCTGTAATATAATTCTTTTTTGTACCCCCCATGTTTCGCTTTTAATATTTAAAACAAATAAAATTGTTTATTATTTCAACCTGAGAGGAAAAAAGTCAAAGGTTAATCTCTCTGGGCTTTTAAATAAAAACTGGGTAGCCTATTCAATGAGAGGTGGTAGTGGTATGGTGATAGGGGGAAAAAAAAAAACTTCTTTTTGTCAGGGCCTGGCGTAAATTAAACTTTTCATTTCCACACTGTTCATTTTTCTAATTGAGGTATATACTAAATTAAATATTTGGGTTATAAATTCAAGAGAATTTTTGATTAACATTATTAAATATACATGTATAATATTTTCGGAAATTGTGTAATACGGTGGTAATATTGTTATCAATGTATGTACCAATGAATGAAATATCTCTAATTTCTAGAAATAAGATTTTATATCAGGGGTGGTCAATCCAAATGATTTTTCTGGCCACTTTGGAAATGCATGATAACTCCGCGAGCCGCCCTCGGGCCGTGGTGTAGTGGCTAGCGTGCTGGCCTTCTATACCAAGGGTCGCGATTTGGGATCCCAAGCAGTCCGATGATTTTAATTAAGCCATTTGGATACCAAATGGCTTAAATAAATATGCCTATATTCATAAATAACGGGTATCATAAAAAGTCTAAAAGGCCTAAGTTGCCGAAAAGACTATGAATATGTGAGTGTGTGGGAAAAAAGTCTGTGTTAAAAAAAAAAATAAAAAACTTCGCGGCCCGCTTATAAAATTAACTCATAACTAGGAGTGTTCGATGAAGGAAAAAAATAATCTCCATTTCCATTAAGAAAATAATCTGTAAATAATCGATTAATCTATTATTTTGCATAGCACTACTCATAACTATAAACACATAAATAAAAGGTAAAATATTTTTTCGGACGGGAAAATTTGGTTCCGCGAAAAAAAAAAAAAAAAAATTTCGCAGAAAAATTTTTGAGATCAGGGAAAATTTTAAGGAGGGGGCGGCAAATTAAATTTTGCCCCCCTAAAAAATCTCCTAGTTCCGGCCCTGAAAACAGGCAATATCATTCATTTTCCCAAGAATATTATTTTAAAAAACAAAGTTAATTTTTTCTCATAATTTCGACAGTTAATTTTTGAATACATGGATGCACAAATAATGTTTTTTTTTTTTAATACATTGATTTTCACAACTTTGCCATTATAAAATAAATATATTTTTTAAAAGTGCGATGTATCTCGCTAGTCGCGGGTTGACTTTATACCGTGACTCTTTCTTTTAAAAAATCTTATTAAATATTAAAATTATAATAAAGGCGGAGTCAAAAAAAATTCAAGACGTATGCAGCCAAAAATATTTCATTTAATATGCCGTTCCATGCTCACATTTCGGCCACTGGACTAGGCCATCTTCAGTACTAACATATTTTCGTACATATATTACAAGTTATTATTGCCCCTTAGTCAGCGCGGTGCATCGAAACGTCAGCCTGGAACGGCACAATAAAAAAAATTTGACTGCATACGTCTTGAATTTTTTTTGACTCCGCCTTTATCATACTTCCAGTCACAAAGATATACCTCACAATTTAAAATTATAATGTACCAATATTCCTTAATATTTTATTCCCTGCGTGGTCCGAAATCCCCCCCCCTCTCCGTTGCATGTTAGTTCCATGTAAAATTTTCTATCTTATGGATACAGAACTTGTTTACAGTCCTTTATCCAAAGCGTTTGTTTGAATTTTTAATGAGTTAATTTTCACCTTTATTTCCATCCCTATAATATTTTTTATTATTAAGAAAACTTAATCTTTTATTGTATAAAGGGGTTAATACCCTCCCCTTCACATTTTATTGCTCTTTTAGTTGATGTCATTATTTCTTAAAGTAATTACTTATTTTAGAATTGTATTCAAGTAAGAAAATAAAGATAAAATTTTTATCTTTTTCAGATAATATAACTAACTTTTGTAGGTTTTGAGGTAAGTATCTTAATTTAAGAGAAAGAAAAATGAATCTGATTAAAGTTTTTATTTGTTTTGATTGATAATAACTTTTCAATAGAATCTATAAAAAAATTTATGAAGATTTTTATAAAGGAAAATGTCAGAGGTATGGGGGTGCATAAATTTGTATTGATACTGGAGGTAGGTTAGATTTTTACTTTCTCTTACCCTATTTTAAATAAATGTATATTTTTCTTTCAAGTTATCTGACAAGATAGATAATTAGGGCATATTCTGTACATAGTAAGACGATATCTCTAATAAATTGATTGTAACCCAAGTGCTTTGTTCCTTAGGGCTATTCTTGTGTATTAACTTCACCCTTGCTTAAGTATCAAAATTACAGAATAATATTATACCGTTAACGTTTCCTTTCATTTTACTATAAAATATAAAAAAATTAAATTTTTACTTTTTAAGCTTAATTGAAAATTTTTATTTGATCGAGACATTTTTGATATTAATATACCGTGCAGAGAAAAGATAATGGACAAGCTCGCGTCTACCTGGCTTTTGAGCCTTACGCATAGGCAACCATTTACAAAAGTCTGTATATTTAGTTGCTTTCAAATGGACATGTCCCCTGCAGGGTTCTCTTAACAACAACTCAATATACAGACTTTTGTACCAGTAAATGGTTTCTTATGCGTAAGGCTCAAAAGTCAGCTTGTCCAATATCTTTTCTCTGCACGGTACATCATTTGTCCGATTAATTTTGTTATTTGATATATAAATGTGAGATTTATTCTAGCTTATGGATTCAGAGTTCACTGGAGGGCGGGAGTTGAACCCGGGATCTCTAGCTTATCCTATACACTGATGTGCACAAGGCAGGTAGTCGAGAGTCCAGTGGTCTTATGCAATGGAAATACATAAATCGAGCGCCCGAGAGGAAGTGCAAAATCAGGTAAAAATAAAATACTCTGAATGATTTACAATTTCCCGGAGAAGTTTCTGTGCATTTATTTATGCTCCCAGAGCATAGATAAAGTGGCAGCCAGAAAGGAAATTCTCTGAATGTTTTACAATTTTCTATTTAAACAGTCCCAGAGCATAAAAAAACATCTCCGGGAAATTGTAAAGCATTCAAAAAATTTTCTCTTTGGCTGCCTCTGCCCTTTTCCCCATTATTACATTTTTTAACTATGATAATTAATTTCAATTGGTAATTTTTTTATTTATTTAAATACGAATACATTTAAGTTTAAACTCAACTTACTACCCTTAGATCTTAGTATAGAGAAAGTAGAGGGAAGTAGACTTGCTATGATTAATAGTTCACTCCTTCCAAAGCGACAAAATTTACAATATTTTAAAGAGAAATATTTTGTGTTTCATAATCATAAAACAGGTAAAATAATTTCAAGATATACGGTATATTTTAAATTGGTTATCAATTTTCCTGGACTATATCAACCAAATTTATTAATGATAAAATTGATGTCTAATTTGAGAAACCATGATGGTGATAAGATCCTTTAATAATGTCCCTTCATATAAGCGTATCAAAATATTTCCTTTCATCAACTAATTAATTCGTAAAACAATTACATAAATGTGCCGTACTAAATTAATTAATTGTTGGTCGTTTTATTTTTTTAAATCTTTGCCGATTCGGAAATCAAAAGTTGAAACACTCGATCGGCTTCTAACTTAATTAAGGCTATGTTACTAACTTCAAAAGAGAGAATTCTAAAGGCTTTTTCGACAACTTACTTGAACCTTCTAAAAACTTTTTTTGTTTTTCTATTTTTTAAACTATTTGTAGCCCTCGGGGCATGGCGTAGAGGTTAGCGTGCTAACCTCGTATACCAAACGTCGCGGGTTCGGACCCCAGGCAGTCCGATGATTTTATTTAAGCCAATTGGATACCAAATGGCTTAAATAAGAATGCCTGGACCCCATATATGTATATTTATCAATAACGGATATCGTAAAAAGTCTTATATGGCCTGAGTTGCCGAAAAGACTGTGTGAATGGGAGTGTGAGTGTGAGTGTGAATGAGAAAAAAGTGTGAGTGTTTTTTTATATATAAAAAAAAAAAACTATTTGTAATTAGCTCAAATTTCTTTAATTTTTTTAATTAATGGATATTATAATATTATAATCACGTGATAGTAGTATTATTATAATATGAAATTATTGGGGAATAAAATTTTTCCCCCTTGAGAAGGCAAGTTTTTTAAATTCCAGGGATGGCCTTTTGGGGTTCTGGATGCTCTCGACCCCCTCTCCAGGGCCAAATTAAGATAATGTCAGCAAGAGCAAACACGTCTGCACAACATGTCCGTCTTCATCCCCCGTAGAGTTTACCGAGTGAAGGGAGGTTTTTTTTTTTTTTTTAGGTCGTGTTTATATCAGTACAACATTGGCTTCAGAATACGTGACACTTTTCTCTTAGCAATGATTTTTTTTTTCTTCTACCAAACACTGAACCAACTTTATAACCCCTAACATTTCTTCATAAAGCACTTGGCCTTTTTTTTTGTTTTCTCTTTCTCTCTTTCGATCTCTAACTCTATTGTAAATCTCAATTTCCTTTCAAACAATATTAATTGATAAACTACATTATATAAATAATTTTATCAAATTATCGAATAGCAATGAAATATCTAAAGGCAACTACTGTATTTTTCCAAGTATTTTATTATTCGACAAACCGTATTGGCATCCAATTTAATCTAATTGGTTATCCAATTTATTTTTCTTATGGTTTTAATCAATAGCATCAACTCTAATTTTTCTGACAGGGATTAAAATGCAACATGCATGGCTTGTTTTAGTAATATTTAAAGAAAAAATAAATTTTTTGAGTCGCTCATTAAACCTCATTAACCTCAAATGCCACAAATAACGAAAAAGACTTTAAACAAATTAAAAAAAATCTGTTATGATTGGTCACTAGTGTATTCATATGAAATCGAATTTTGAATTTTTTTTTTCCGCTGCTCAAAAGTTTCCTTTTATATAAAAAATAAGATGTGCAAAATTTTCAATCAATCCGAAAATTCTTTTCCGAGGCTCAAAACCCTTGAAGTTGTCCAAAAATTGATTTTTTTCTTAAAATTTTTGATATTTTCTATTATAATATCCTAACGAAAAAATCAAATGAAATTTCGAATAATACCACTACAAAGGAAATTTAACGCTCTTTAATTTTTGTTATTTTCATATTTAACTTAAATGCGACGGTTACAGAAATAATTGGATCTAAAGCCTGCGCGCTGTTGAATTGTTGCTACTATCAAGTTAGAATATATGAAACATATGAAAAATCAAATTTTTTTTATTTTTTATTCGGCTAACCTCTCAATTATGCCTTTCTATGTAACAAAACATAATAAAAAAAAATTACAGAGCGCATACCCCCCCCTCCCCATTCCCTCCATTTGGACATCTAAGGTTAGCCGGATAAAAAATTTTAAAAAAATTTGAATTTTCATGTAAGTTTCATATATTCTAACTTGATAGTAGCCTAGCAACCATTCAAGAACCAATTATCTCGATAACCGTCGCTTTTAGGTTAAATATGATAATAACAAAAATTAAAGACCATTAAATTTCTTTTCTAGTGGTATTATTGAAAATTTCATTTGATTTTTCTCTAAGATATTATAATAGAAAATATTAAAAATTTGAGCAAAAAATCGATTTTTGAACAACTTCAAGGGCTTTGAGCCTCGGGAAAGGTTTTTCTGATCGATGGCAAATTTTGCACATCTTATTTTTTTTTTTTTTTTTTGTAAAAGAAAACTTTTGAGCAGCAGAAAAAAAAAGAATTTGAAAAAAAAAAAATTTTACAGGTATAAACAAACCCCTGCCACCCTACTGGTCACACAATACACAACTTGCTCTTACCTTTGGTATTTGAAAGTTGTGTTCTGTGCTTATCCCACCAGATTTTTTGAGTCGACATTTATTTAATTTCCGACAATTGTGTCTATAGAATTCAAGATATACAATTTATAAACATTTATATTTTGTTCTCCTATCTTTCCTATGAAGTGCAAGAGTAAAGAGGTCTTCAAACAATTTTGAAAGGGAAATGAGAATATATATTTTAAAGGGCACCTAAAAAATAATTGATTTTTGAATTTTAATCAAAATCAAAACCTCAAAAAAAGTGCATCAGTAAAGTGCTAGTACTTTGAAACCGATTTTGTTCAAAAACTTCGTGTTATGTTCCATGGGAGCATCGAACTTAAATATAAAATTTCCATCTCTAGCTTTTTCGCTCTTGAGATATTTTGTTCACAGACAGACCATTTTGCAGGACCTACTCTTTTGAACTCAGGGGACCATAATATATTTCCATCAAAATCTCGACATCGAATTTTTGACATGAATCCAATACTAGGCCTATTACATGAACTCCCCCCAATATATATGTAAGAGAAAGTAAAAATGCCAAAAATAACTTAAAAAGTATTTCCTTTATAAATTAAGAAGAGTATAAGCTTATATTATATCAATATTCTTTTTTAGTGACAGATAAGGCCCGAGAATTAAATAAAAAAATAGAATATGGGAACCCCTTTTAGTTAGGCAACTCCAAGTATCAATGGGTTTCGAAAGAGAGCGAATGGAAAGAAAGAAAGGTGGGAGACTTCTCCCCTCTTTTTGTTTCTAGTCGTGCACTCACACAACTTCACGACGACAGCTATGTATATATACTGTATTTCCAATGGACTCAAAGCATTTCAAAGTCAGTTTGTCAGTTGGAGACCCTTACTCCCCACCAATTTCTCCTTATTGCGTTCACGCTTAAACAAGAGCTCTTTATCAAGAGATATTTGTTAATTATCCTTTTAAATGTGGGGAAAATGGTGGACATTTTTCTAAATCGAATCGATCTGCTTATCACAAGACAACAATTTTTTCTATTATTTACTAATTAATAATATTACAGAACAGATCGTTAATTATAATAAATCAAAATATATTTTAGATATATCAATGAAGTTAGAGGTTGTTTGTTTATACATCAGAAGCAGGGGTAACTAAAAATATAAAGCTTCCGATTTTCACAAATTAATGAGGCGTTATTTTTAAATTTTATTGTCCCATCATCGGTCCTTCAAAATGGTTTAAGTTCAGGAGTTGGTCACAATATATGCAAATTTATGAACATTATATTAAAAAAAAAAAAAAAAACTCCCTTAGAGTGGCCACTTTGCCCGGGTCTCCCCAAAGAGCATATTAGCTATATTTTTTATAAGTCCTAAACAGTCCTAAACGAATATTTTCATTAATTTCAAGTTTTCTTATTTTGTTTTTCTTTTTCTCATTTTTTTTGGATGATTGCATAAAAAAGACATCAATCATCGAAACTATATAATTCTACGAGAAAAGTTTTAAAAGAAATTAAGGGGATATAATTTTCTTTTATCTTTGAAAAATCATCAATTTATGGAAGTAAAGTTAAAACTTTTTTTATTCTAATACCATTAAGTAACTTGTATTAACTTTTATTATAAACAAAGAAAAACGAAAAGAAATAACCAAAAAACATGTTTGAAATAAAAATTTTCTTATTTGTTAAATCTATAGAGGATAGGCCTATATACAAAAATTAGCATGGCTAGGAGGTATTCATAAATATTCTGTCAAAAGCATCCCTGATTCCGAATTTATTTCTATCAAATTTTGTAAAATCGAGAGGTATTCGTGTTATAAATAATAAATAATATTATTCATATCATTTCCTTATTTATATTTTTAATCTGTAAACCAGATAAAAATTTAATAATTTCGAAGGCATACATTTTATGAGGTGATTAAAATTTATAAATTTAAAAGTAACGCTTTTTTTGTTGCTTTTTTTAAATCCCTAGATATTTGAATTAGTGAAATAAGTTATCAATATTTTACGAATGGTCAGTTATCAAAATAACATCAATTTTTTTTTCCATTTTATTAATATTTTATGTTGATCCATCACATTTCTAAAATTCGTCAAAAAATAAAATAAATAAGCTATATCGATAGCAACCCTAAGATAGTAGTTACTTTTTTTTTTTTTTTTTTATTTGAAATAATATCAAATAATCTGGTGTGACAAATGGCCTGACTTGCAGAGAAGACTGTGTATATATGGGGGGGGTGTGTGTGTGTGTGTGTGTGTGTGTGTTGGTGTGAATGGGAAAAAAAGGGTGTGTTTAAAAAAAAAAAAAAATATGACTCGTCCCATATCACACGACTTTCTCTTATTTTCGATAATTGAAAGTTGTTTTCTGTGCTTGTCACACCAGATTTTTTGGGCCGACATAAATATATATTTAGTTAGTAATTGTAATTTTTAATATAGTTAAAATTTTAACATCACATATCGCTATTTTTATTTATTTATCTATTTTTTGGGAATTCGGAGGGGGTGGTGACATCATTACAACTTTTTCTTTGGAGGGGGGAAGGAAAACGTTTTTTCTTAAGGTGCGCGTCTCGAAAAACGTTAAAGCACGATTGACTCGAGGCGGCACGAGGTGGCGTTAGTGTTCCCCCATTGGAATACACGTAACTTGTTCCATTTAATTCTAGACTTTCCAGCTAATTAATTAAAGGCAAAAAATTAATTATTCTTTAACACAATGATTACTAATTTAATTATCTACAACTTATAGAGCTCCTTTTTTTAAATATATTTTATTTAAAGCGATTAATCTAAAAAAAATTTTTTTTTTCGAAAATCAAAAAAGGGCTTCTATAGTTGTAGATATTTTAAATAGCTTTAATTTTAAAAAATTTGAGGTCGATAGCTTCAAAATTGTGGCAGCTGGAAAGTCCCAAAATTAGCACCCCGAGACGCGCACCTTAAGATTCCCTTACAAATAGGTATCTCAAATTTGGCAAAAAGATATTTAATTAATTTTTTATAGTTTATATATTATATGTATCAGCCAAAAGTATCCATTTGCGAGAGTTGGGACAGAGAGCTTTCTCTCTAAGCTTAGAGACGTTAGAATAAGCGCCTTATTCAGTTGGTCCAACACAAAATCACTAATAAAACCTTACACATAATAAATTTTCATTATTTAATTATTTTTTTTTATTATTAATATCATACAACTCATTAATAAATATAAAAAAAAGGGGGGTTTTTATTTTATTTTTTTTTCCGGGGGGGGGGGGGTGAAGATATATTTTATTTAGAATAATAGAAAATTTAAAAAATTAAAAGGGGCAAATGCCCCTCCCCCGCCCAAATGAGGCCACTTATTCGGAGGGGAGAGGAAGTTTGTACCTCTATCTGCGAACTTGCTAAGTATTTTAATAATTAATAATTTTTTTTTTAAATACTGAAAATACCAGGACTAGTTCTTAAAATTTAAAATTACTTCAAGTTTTCAAAAGTCAAAAAGTATTTTCAGTACAGGCTCTGAATATTTTCCCAAGATGGAATGATTGCCATTATTGTAGGTAAAAAAAAATTCCCATTATTTAAAATACAATGTATATTCTGTACTATAGCTAATTTGGAAAAAGCCCATGTCTTTTTATCAAAATGCATCATTATTTCCTTTACAAAAGAATTTTTTTTTATAAGAAAAAAATTTTTTCTTATAAGAGTGAGTGACCTAAATTTTTTCATATCCCGCTTTGATTGAAAGTCATTCTCTTGCTAAATGGCTCGTTCATATAAAAAAAAAAAGTTTTTTTATTTAATGACCGAGAATAGAGAGGGGAGTTTGAGCGCAGTATCAAATCTCGACATATGAGATATTTGGTTCAAATTGTACTGTTCTGCTCTTTTTGAAAGTAATGACGCCTCTCAATATTATTCATATACCGTAATATATCTTTGGTGATGATGGGGTGTTTGGTTTGGGTATGGAAATGAAATATTCAGAGGGGATCGGATTTTATCAAACAAATGAGATCAATCAACTTGAAATCACGTGGGGGTATGTGTGTGTGAATGTGTGCGAAATCATTCTTCCCCCCACCCCAACTTTTGATGATCTCTTTTCTTTATGATAAGTAAACCAAACCTAACCACACAAACCGAATTAATTTTACGAGTTCTCTCTTTCATCTTATTACATGATTCCTATTAAACTTTCCAATTATATTGTTGTCTATTTGAATAATTTAGAAAAGTTTATGTAATCTTTGCCTTAAGTATTATACAATAATTTGATGGGAAAACAAATATCAAATGATGAAGAATATGGCAGTTTAACTTAATAAGGATAGCGGCTGCCATCCGCAATCCTTAACAAATTTCTCGAGCATGGAAGTGGTATGATTGACGATGCGATTAAGCAGTCAGGAGAAGGTGTCTCTATATCAATGAAATTCCCAAATTTACGACGTTTCGGTTCAAATTTATTCTATCATCAACAGGGATTCGGGACATGGGAGTAATTAGGGAATTTGGCGGCTGGGGGCCTGGAAGGCCCCAGATTGTTTCAATTTTTCTTGGGGCGGGGAGCCTTCTGGAGGCGGGAGCACAAGCCTTCTGGTGGGGGGCATAACTCCCTAGTTACGCCCATGATTCGGGAGCTGTTATTTGTGAATGTAACAATACTGTATATTTCATCATATATATTTGCATATATAGACTTGTTGAAACTTTTAAAAATATAAATCTTGCTATTCGGACAATTCCAGATCGTAGAAACGTTAGAACTTCTCACAAGATTTATATTTTTTTAAATTTTCAACAAGTCTATATCAACATATGATAATATACAGTATTGTACATTCACATATCGCCTACTGCGAATAGTGGCGAAATTCCGAAAATTCAATTTTTGAGTTAAACCTATCAAACACTGTTAAAACGTCTTCTCTTTTGAGTGCCAAAGTGGCGAAAATATATTTCAATTCTTTGCTATTGGATTCTGGCATATTAAATTGTTGCCCGGCTGTCTATGTTTATAAAACTTTTAAAAGCCTTTTCTTGAATTGTTGAATCTCGGACTTTCGCTACTATGATTCTCAGCAGGCGATATGACAGCTCCCGGATACCTGATGATAGTCGAATAAATTTGGACCGAAACGTCCCAAAATTTTCAGGTAAATACACCTCTTCCTGGCTGTCACCTCGTGTGATTGTTCGCAAAATCAACAAATCTCAAATTTTAGAATTTGTATAGTATATATAAATAAATAAATTGAACACCTAAATGGCCTCTGTAGCCGAAGAGTTTTTTTTTTTTTTTTTTTTTATATATATTTTTATTTAAATTAGCGAGCATGGTGATTTAGCTAGATTCAAAAACACAACATAACCATCGAAAATGCATAAATTTAATTAATGGTTTTGCCTTTTAGCCTCCTGTCGAAAAAATCAAAAAGAAATTTTAAATAGGCCTAGAGTAGTCTAATAGTTATTTTTTTCAAATTCTTTATTAATTTAAAACTGGAAAGAAAGAGCTATCGATGCTAAAAGATAAAAAATGAAATAAATAAAGCCATTGTGACAGAAGCGAAGGAATGGGGTTGGTCAGACTAGCTAGGGTAGCAGGAAATTTAATACTTAGGAAAAAAAAGAAATTTATTTATAAAAAAAAAAAAAAAAAAAAAAAATACTAATGGGAAAAAATAGAAAAATGTTAGTTCCATTTTATATTTTAGAAAGAGAGAGATTTTGAAAATAAAACTAGCCAGCCACTAGAATAGAAGAAGAATAAGATGAAAGAAGAAAGAACGCATTTGGCAAATCAAACGACCCGATTTTGCTGGTGTTGGGTGATCTAATCGCACCAGGAGAAAAGCTTGGCGATAAATCTCTTAGCGAAAGGCTGTTTTTAGGGGGTGGCCAGATGACAAACGACAGGGATGGGAGGACCCACTCACTCCCAGTTGGACTTGATTGAGATCTCAAATAAGAAAACAAATCAAGACTCTTCTTTTTTTTTTTATTTTATCCCTGTAAGCGTGGGTATGCAAGGGAGAGAGAATCAATTGGATAAAATTGAAAAATAATAATTAGACTTGCAAATGAAAAGCAATCATGTCCGCCTTTCAATTCGTTAACAAAAAAAAAAAAAAAAAAAAAAAACTTCTTAATCAAATTTTTATTTTCGAATCTTGTTTCAATTTTAAAGTTCTCTCTTTCTCTTTCAGTAAAAATAACATAAATTAAATATTCAAAAAAAAAAAAAAAACATTAATTCAAAAGAGTTTAAAATCGCAATGAGAGAAAGAGTTTAAATTTAAAACATTTATTTTTCAAATAAAAAAAAAAAAAAATTTAAATGATAGTAGAAAACGGTTAACTAAGATGCCTAGAATATTTCGTACTTTATCAAGTGAAACACAAAAAAAATAAACAAATAATTATTAAAATTTCATTTCTTTTATTAATATTAGGCTTTTATTATGTTAAAAATTTATTTTTAACCCTTTTGTTAGATGTTGGGGGGATGAAAATGTTTATTTAGATAGGAAATTTATTTTTAATCAATTATCATAGATTACATAAATTGATTCGAGTTTGATTTAAATAAATAAGAAAATAAATTTAAAAAAGAAAGGCAAGCTTATTGAGTAACATACTGGTACAGTTCTAATGAATTTTTATTATTATTTATTAATATTTATTTATTTATTTATTTATTTATTTATTTATGTTTCTTTTTTTTTGTATAATCAGTTTATTTTTTTTTAGCATGTGAAACAATTAAATCTCACTCCATGTTTATTTAAATTAGTTATTAATTTGTAGTAATATACATAATAACTGGCCTGCTCTAGAGGAATTAACTGGGAAAATTCATTAATGAGGTGGCTTCCAGCAAGCAAAACACGAATAAATTTCTGGTGCATTAGCGTTTAAAATTAAAAGATGATTTGTGTACCGTGCAGAGAAAAGATATTGGACAAGCTCGCGTCTGTCTGGCTTTTGAGCCTTACGCATAGGCAACCAATTACAACAGTCTGTATAGTTAGTTGCTTCCAAATGGACATGTCCCCTGCAGGGTTCTCTTAACGACAACTAATTATATACAGACTTTTGTAAATGGTTGCCTGTGCGTGGAGCTCAAAAGCCAGGTGGACGCCAGCTTGTCCAATATCTTTTCTCTGCACTGTACAGTCTATTAACCGCCACCCCTTGAGAATAGAGCCGTGAAGTTAGACAACCAGAGTGCTTAGAAAATAAATAATGCAGTGGAAATATTATTTTTTGAACAAAAATTATGCCAGCTAAGCCCTCTGGTTGTCTAACTTCACGGCTATATTCTCTAGGGGTGGCAGTTAATATTGAAACTGACTGTCCCATCTATTGTAATAATATTGAGAATAAAGCCCGGTAGTTAGGCAGCCAAAATGGCACATGCACACTAAAGCTTTCTCGCTTGGGTGAGAAATACTTTTATCAAAGCAGGTTAAAAGGTCGTTCGGCCTATTGTCTGCTTTGAACAAGGTATTTCTCACACAGACTGTGCCATTTTGGCTGCCTATAGTGTCAATACTATTGTATAGGTATATTGATTGATATCGATGTAATTTTACAATTTTTATTTTCTTCTAAATTATTTGTAAAATGTTTTTACATTAATTTATAAATCAAATAAATGAATGGGAAAAATTGGAATGCCCTAAGGCTGTCCCTTAAATTAAAAAAAAATATTTGCGTAATATTAATATAATTGTTTTCCTATTGTCTTTTATATTTTCAGCAAGTGCTCTCTTTTTTTACTGTTTATGTTCTTTTGGTATTAAAAATAAGGGCGAAAAGAGAGAAGCGAAAATTCCTCCATTAACGTTTAGGTGTTAAATGACAATAAAAAATTTAATTAAAAAAAATATTCCCTTATTTATTTCAAGAGGTTGCAAAAATGTTTTTTGTTAAGGTTATATTTTTTTCATTATCATTTTATTTATTTCATTATAGCTACTGTAGTTAAATCATAAGATAAAAAAATATTCTACTCACTTAATAGTTAATATATCGTGACCTCAGCATCCAAGAAGTTGGTTACAAAATCTGAAACAAATGGAAATAGTATTTTTCATTTAAATAAGAAATTTGGGAACGGTGACTTATTTTTAAATCATTTTTTTAAATTTTTCATAAAAATTGATAAAAGATTGACTGAGATTATATAGAAATTTTTTTTAAAAGGAAAATTAATAGCATTCGCTGTGTTAAGCTTGTAAGATAAATATGAAGAGAATTTTTCAAATAAAAAAAAATGGTAGATGAAAAATGTCTTTGATGTTTTAAGTAATATGGCAAAGAGCAAATTAAAAGCGTTGAAATGCGAGCGAGCTGGAAGCTTTTACGCCTATATTTAAGGATCCTATAGGTTGATTTTGAATGGAGGCAGCTTACTTCAAAGAAAATCCTTTACATTTGTGATATTGGCAGGAGATTTGAAAATATAAAAAAATGCAAATTGTCTATGGATATTAATAAATCAAAAGTGAGCGAAAAATTACTGGTACATGAAATAAAAAAGATATAAAAAATTGATTAGAATATGACTATCTATATATAATAATAGTGGAGTGTCCGTCTGTCGGTCTGTCACGTTCTGTTTGACCAACTTCCCGTTGGAATTTTGAAACTAAATTTTGTAGTCTTCTAGAGGGCGTTAATACGTATTGAAAATTAAAGGAATCACAATTCAATTATCGTGTTTATATATTTAGCTATCTCTCTCATGATGATATAAATATTAAATTAATTCAGTATGAAAAATTGAGCACTAATGTTAAAGATTTTTTATAGTTTAAAGGTTGGATTTTTTAAAGACCATTTTAATGAACCAAAGATTTTAAAAAACGAATACTTAACGGAAGGTTTAAAGGATGAAAAGCATCTAACGGATTTCTAAAAATTGTATTATTAAAAATTATACTTTGGAATTTGTAAATATAGATATTTAAGAGCAAATTCGCTGATTACATTTTATTTATTAGGCCGGGATGATTAGAATTTTAAGATAATTGCTTGTTAGTTTAGTTCGTTTTATCGACAAACAAAAAAAAGGGGTGTGAAAATATGGCAAATATTCTAATTAAAATTTTAATGAAAAATTGCAACGATGTTGATGATGATGATGATTATGACAGACGAGATAGAGAGCATAATGTAAATATTGAATCATCAGTGGTAATAATTATCAAACGGTAAATTCAATTAGCTTGAAAACTTTTTGTTTTTGAGGGGATTGGATATAATTTGGAACAGTAGGAAACAGAGAGCAAAGCAACTCCAAGATGGCAATTCATCTCTCTAAATCCTTTCATTCAATTAAACTTGTTGGCTTCGAAAAGAGAGAGAGACAGAGGCATTACTGCAGATTCGATGTTCATCTTTGCCCCATCGGGATGTATGTAATATCCGAACGAACGAACAATTCGTGGATGACATATTATATTAACGATAGAATAAGACGAATGTTTCAGCTGCAAGGCCTTCGGGAACTCATCCGATCCTTGAGGGATGCTGCGCTGACCTCCAAACGGATATCGACGAATTTTTTCATCGACTAACTCCTTTAAAAAGTAATGTATCAAAAAAAAAGCTTTGTATTGGAATTAACCTTCTATATATATTTTATGCCAATATTGAACGAGGGATTAGATAATCAAATAAAATCAGAGCTGGCCGATACATTCCTTCTTTCGGAAAAAAAAATTAGACTTTTCGTCAATATTGAAAAGAAAAAAGGAAATATTAGAATTTTTAAAGAAAATTAGATTATAGGTATTGGCAAAGATTAACATCATTTTAAAGAATAAATAAGAATGAAATCTTTAAAAGAAGAGATGTAGATTTTCTAAGGAAAATGAATATTAAAGTTTATTTATTAAGAGAAACTTCTTTTCGGAAGCAAAATGGCCCCCAAAACGTTACGAAACGCTGAATTCTTTTTTTTTTTTTTTTACTTTCTCTTACCTATGTATATATGTAATATATATATAGAGAGAAAGTATTGGATTCATGTCAAAAATTCGATGTCGAAATTTTGATGGATCTTCACGTTTTGAGGTCCCCTGAATCCAAAAAAGTGGTTTTCGCGACATGGTCTGTCTGTGGGTGGGTGGGTGGGTGGGTGGGTGGGTGGGTGTGTATGTTCAATTTTAAGCATGAAGGAATTGAGCTACGAGGTTGAAATTTTATATTTAAGTTAAACACCCCCCGGGACCGGAAAAATAAGCTTTTAATCAAAATCGGCCAAGAAGTCTACGTTTTTTATGTATGTTTTTTTTTATTTTTTTTTAGTTTGTGTTCAATTTTAAGCATGAAGGAATTGAGCTACGAGGTTGAAATTTTATATTTAAGTTAAACACCCCCCGGGACCGGAAAAATAAGCTTTTAATCAAAATCGGCCAAAGAGTACTAGTACTTTACTGATGTACTTTTTCAGTTTTTTTCGATTTTCTCAAAATTTGCTCCAACGATTTTTTTTAAAATTCAAAAATCAATTATTTTTTTAGATGCTCTTTAAAATCTATATTCTCATTTTGCAATTGAAATCTTCTGAAGACCACTTTACTCTTGTATTTCATAGGGAAGATAGTAGAAATGGTTGCCATGGTAACAAAATATAAATATTTTCCCATACTTATAGAAATTTTACATCTGAATTCAAATGTTCCGTACTGTCGGGAACTAAATATATGTCGACACAAAAAATCTGGTGTGACAAGCACAGAACACAACTTTCGATTACCGAAGGTAAGAGAAAGTTATGTGCTATGCGCCAGTCACACCAGATTTTTTTTGAGCTAGTGAGGAAGTCATCTACGCAGGAGTCCTGGCTCCAATGACGACATCCGGGAACAAAAAAAGAAGACTGTCGAGGTGACATCGAAAACTTAATAAATTTATATCTCAAAAAGCAAGGAGGCAAGTGGCTAAGTTGTGGATTAAGGATCTGAAGTTTCAACATGGTTCTAATTTAGCATTACCGAAGTCTCCTGTTAGGATAGGGAAAGCGGGAGAAAATCTCATTCCACAGAGACAAAGGACCCAATTTGAGGTGGCCTATGTGCCTTAAAAATGAGTATTACTCCGACAGGGTAACCCAGGAACTGGCCGAGTGGCTGAGAAGGAGCATTATCTCCGAATGGGTAACCGGATCTGCCGAAAGATCCAAGTGGCTTAGAAGGAGCAATACCTCATAAAATCCAAATACAAAAACCTCAAAAACCAGTTGATAAATTACAATTTCACCCATCCTGGATGTGTGTTAATTCATTCGTATATTGTGAATGTTTTTTATAAAATTTTATAATCACTCATTAAATAATGTTAATAATATACAGTATAAGGATATTATTGTATTTGTATTGTTTTTTTAGTACAGGCCTAAATGTAACATTTCAAAAACATGTAAAACATGAAATTGATGAATTGTTTGTTCGTAGATGAAGATATATTTTTTTTAATGATGATAAAAAAAAACTTGCCAAAATGAACGCTTTGAAATTCTCATGAGAGAATTTGAGGAATTATTCATTCCGCCCATCATCACTCACTCAGCGACAAATAAATCCATTATGCATGATATACGTTACAGATATCTAAGTCAATCATAAAAAATAAACTTTTTCCAAAGTCACATAAAATTTAGAAACTAGAAAAATTTTAAAATTTAGTTAAAAATAGTTTTATAAATGGCAGTTTTCTAACCAACCCATTGTTAGTAAATTGGTTTGTTTTTGGTTGCTGAAGTTTAGGTAACTTAAATGACCAACTTACTAATGAATTAAGAACTCCCACCATAAGTTTCAGTAGTTAGATAAACTTTCAAAGAATTATTTCTCGAGTGGAATTAGTTAAACTATTAACCGTACGTACTCTCGTTAAAACATTATGTATATATGAAAATTGAATGTCAAAGAACTGTTTGTGATATCGATTAGATAAGTAGCTGTCCAACGATTAGATTAATACAAGGAGAGGATATCAGTCAAACAGGATATTGAATGCTAAAAATACCAATAAAAGAAAAGGTTTCAGCTTTAATTAAATAACGGCATCATCAGATTCTTTATGAGGTTGAGATGCCATAGAATTATATAAAGGCGGAGTCAAAAAAATTTAGGACATATGCAGCCAAAATTTCTTTTATTATGCCATTTCAGGCTGACGTTTCGGCCACTGGCCTAGGCCATCTTCAGAGCTAAAATATATTTTTCCTTCACAATACTTAATTATCACATGTAATTATTACGCTTTCTATACAATATAAAAATTTTATAATCTAAAA